>JAODAL010079575.1:0-12533 GCA_025379985.1 Phyllomedusa bahiana | reverse complement strand
TTCAAATCAACTGCTTTCCCGGGGCTTTTTTAAATTTTTGTGGGTGATGCGGGTTTTTAAGGGTTTTGCTGTTTTACAAGACGGGTTTGTAAATTTGGTTTTGTGATTTTTTTTCTGTGGTTTTTAAAACCCCAAGTGTTTTGGGCCAAAGGGGTTGGTATCCTTTTGGGACTGTTGGGGGATTTTAAATTTCCCCGGTTTTCCCCCAGCCCTTTTTTGGGTTTTTAAGAATGAAGGGGTTGTTGCTTCCCATAGATTTTAAAATGGTATCGACCCTAATCTACTATAGACTATCTTGTCGAGGGAGGGGGGCCCGACAAAGACCATGGGACCGATGTCGAGGGCCAAGTAATCGCTCAACACTATAAAAATTACCTAAATAAATTCTTTTAAACTTTTTGTCGGGTTACCAAAAAATAAAATTAAATGACGGGTCACTGAAAAATTTTGCATAGTGCCACTTTGTGATCTGTGGGTAAAATTCCAAAAAAGGTTTTAAGGGTTAAATTTGGTGGGGGTTTTTTATTTTTTTTTCTTTTACAGGTATGGGGCCCCCAAAATTGTCCCCAGTTCAACTAAAATGGTGGTTCAAAGACCCCTTTTTTCCCGGCATTTTTTAAATTGTGGGCCCAAAAGGTTTAATGGTCTTACTGCGGTCCAGGACGGGGTTATATTTAAAAATGTCCAGTTAAAAAACTAAAAATGGGGGTTTCCCAAAAGACCCCTTTTTTTCCGGCACTTTTTAAACTGTGGTTCATGAAAGGTTAAAGGGTTTTACGGGGTTTCCGGGGCCCGGGTATATTTCAGTGCCCCGTTAAAACAAAAATTTGGGGGTTGGGAAAGACCCCTTTTTTCCCGGTACTTTTTAATCTGTGGGCCAGACAATTTTAAAGGGTTTCATACTGGGGGTCCAGGGGGGTATATTTCAATGTCCATTTTCAATAAAATGGGGGTTTTTAAAAAACTCCTTTTTGGGGGCATTTTTTTAATTGGGGGTCAGGGCGGGGTTTGGGGGGTCATGCTGCGGTCCGGAAAAGGGAATAGGCAAGTCCTGTTCAAAAAATTTTTGGGGGTTTAAAAGACCCCTTTTTTTCCATCATTTTTTTAATCTGGGGGTTTTCGGGACGGGTTTTAAAGGGGTTCATGCTGCTTTTCCAAATGAAAGGGAAGTAAAATTTTTCCCAAAGGTTCAACCAAAAAGGGATGGTTCAAAAAAATACTCCCTTCCCGGCATTTTTTAATCTGTGGGTAAAGCAGGTTTTTAAGGGTCATGCTTTGGGTTTCGGCAGGGTTAGAAAATAGTTGAGATTTTTTTTCTGTGACTCTTGTTGCCAAAGATGTAGAACGTATTTCCAGTTTATGTTTGGATGTTAATTCGAGCTTCCCCAGCCCTTTTTGGGGTTTGAAAGAATGAAGGTGTTTTGGGTTTTTTCCCCATAGACTTAATGGTCATCAAATCATAATTACTATCGACTATCGACTTTTTTGTCGATGGATGGTCGACTATCGCCATGGGGCCCGAGGGGCGATGGCCAACGTAATCGCTCAACATATAAAACTTCCCTAAATAAATTCTTTTTAAAAAAAATGCCCATTTAACCAAAAAATATACAAAATGACAGTACTGTAAAAAAAAATAGCAAATCCCACTTTTTTGTTTGGGGCCCAAACGGGTTTTTGGAGAATGGGGGGTACTTGAAAGGTTAGCCAATGTCCAGTTCAACAAAAAATGGGGGTTGAAAGACCCCTTTTTTCCCGGGCATTTTTTAAAATTTTTCGGGGGGGTTTCATTGGGGTTTGGGGGGCTCAGGCTGGGGGCCCAGGACAGGTTTGGGTCAATGTCCAGTTCAATTTTAAAATGGGGGGTTTCCCAAAGGATCCCTTTTTCTGGCACTTTTTAATTGTGGGTCGGGCAGGTTTTTTGGTTTCTTCCCCGGTTTGGGGCGTTTTGCCCGGGTCCTTTTCAACCTAAAATGGTGGTTTTCGCCCTTTTTTTTCCCCGGTTTTTTTTTTGGGGGCCCAAAAAAAAGTTTAAATGGTCTTCCGGCAGTCCGGGACAGGTATAGTTTTTTGCCCATTTCAAAAAAAAAATGGGGGGTTTTTAAAAGACCCCCTTTTTTCCGGCCTTTTTTAATCTGTGGGTAAGACGGGTTTTTAATGGTCATACTGGGGGTCCAGGACATATAAAGTAAGGGTCCGTTCAACTAAAATGGGGGTTTCAAAGACTCCATTTTAAAGGCATTTTTTAATTTGAGGGTAAGCCCGGGGTTTAATGGTCATACTCCCGGTCCGGAAACAGGTATAGTCAAGGGTCCAGTTAAATTTAAAAATGGGGGGTTTAAAAGATTTTTTTTTTTCCGGCTTTTTAAATTGGGGGTAAATGCAGGGTTTGGGGCTGGGCAGTGGCTGGACTTTTTAATTTCAATGTCCAGTTAAAAACTAAATGGGGGTTTTAAAAGATCCTTTTTCCGGCATTTTTTTAAATTTGGGGGTTTCGGGGAAAGGTTTAATGGTCTTACTGCGGCCCGGGAAAACAGATATGGGTTCAATGTCCAGTTTAACTAAATGGGGGTTAAAAGGGGGAATTTCCCTTTTTTCCGGCAATTTTTGGTTTGGGGGTCATGCGGGGTTTGGGGCTCATGCTGGGGCCCGGGGACAGGTATGTCAATTTTTCCAGTTAAACCCTTAAAATGGGGGTTTTCAAAAAACCCCTTTTTCCCCCGGGGCATTTTTTAAATTCTGTGGGTCAAAAGGGGTTTTTAGGGTCATATGCGGTCCAGGGGACAGGTTAGTAGTGTCTTTTTCAACAAAAAAGGGGGTGGTTGAAAGACTCCTTTTTCCGGTATTTTTTAATCTGTGGGCCGACAATTTTTAAGGTTTTCTGGGTCCAGGACAGGTTAGTCAATTGCCAGTTCAACTAAAATGGGGGGTTCAAAGACCCCTTTTTTCCCCGGAAATTTTTAAATCTGTGGGTAAATGCAGGTTTGGGGTCATGCTGCGGTCCAGGAAAAGTTTAGTAATGTCCTGTTAACTAAAAGGTGGTTAAAAAGACCCCTTTTTAGGCATTTTTTTAATCGGGGGGTTTCGACAGGTTTAAGGGTCATGTGCTTTCCCTTGACGGGGTTAGTCAAATCTAGTTCAAAAAAAATTGAGGGTTCAAATAATACTCCCCTTCCGGCACTTTTTAATCTGTGTGTCATGCGGTTTAAGGGTCATTTTTGGTACAGGACAGGGATAGAAAAAGTCTGTGAGTTTTTTTCTGGGACTCTTTTTGCCAAGATGTGAAGTATCCAGTTTATGTTGTGGTTTTAAATTTCGAGCTTCCCCACCCCTTTTTGGTGAAAAATGAAGGTTTTTCCCTTTCCCCCTTTAGACTTTAAATGGTATCGGGATAATCTGTTGTCGACTATCGGATTCATATGATAATTGCGGGGATATCAACTATCAAATGATAATGATAGTTGACACAATCGCTATCACTAGTACTTGCAGATTAGCATTTCTACAAAATTGGATATGGCCGGCAGCCAGTTTTCCCCATCCGACTCAATTTCCCTTGCACATAAAAAGGTTTTGAGAGAGGTTATCTGTTTTTTAAAATTTTTTTTATTAGGTCAAAATGCCCAAATTAACCGTACTTGAAACCCAAGTGGAACCCGGTTTTGGGTTTTCTTTTCTCTATGCAGGGGCGGCAGCCTTCTTGCTTTTTAAACTTTCAAGATCTTAAACCATTTAGAGGTGACAAAGAAATTCATCTAGGGGGTCCTAACCCCCTACTGTTTGGGCCCCATTTTTTCAACCGAAACTCAGCACTTTGCTGGAGGCGATTGGTTTAAAGGGAAAACCCTACTGCATATGTGGTGGAGTTGTCCTCGTGCTTCTACTCTATGGTTTCAAGTTGAGGAACTGGTTTCAAGATTATTTTCTACCAAAATTAAACTTACCCCAGCCCTAGCGCTCCTAGATATGAATCTAGGGGAATTCCCTATCTTTTTTTAGAACAAATTTTTTATCTTTTTCCTGATAGCTTTTTAGCTAACTATAGCAAACTTTTGGGAAAACCACTGCTTTTCAAAAAATTAAGGAGATATCCAAAGAGTGAATTTCCAAAAAAAATGTGAAATTTCTTGCTTCCCCCACATTTGATTCCCAAAAACAAAGGAAAAAAAAGGAAAAGGAAGATTTTTACGTATGTACGGAAAAACCCAAGGGGTAATTTATAGTTTTTCAACCCAAAAAAAAAAAAAAAAAAAAAGGGGGGGAGGGCGAGATTTGGCAATTTATTATGCCTTTTACAATTTAACTTGTTTTTGCTTAGTTTGAGCTTGTTTGGTCAAAAATTTTTTCTTACTATTATATTTTTTTCTTTAGTTGATTATCTAATTTCTTTTTTTGTTCCCCCTTTTTATAGGGAAAAATAGTTGTTAGATATTTCTTGTTAATTGCTAGCTTGATGTGGTTTTTTTTTGTTTCATTTCATGGTTATTTGTTCTTTGACAGCTTGGAATTTGACATGTGGTCATAAACATGTATTATCTATGTTTTGGAAAAATCAATAAAAATGTTTGTGTTAAAAAAAAAAAGAAAAAAAAAGAAAGCACAAACAGGCTTAAATAAATTCCTTGGATAAAAAATTATGTAAAAAAACACCAGGAAAAATTTACTCGTTTTTGGGGGCGTTTAAAAACCCCCGTTTTTTTATGAAAATAAAAGCAAAAACAGGCTTAAAAAACCCCTTGGATTATAAATTGCGTACAGAAATAGCGGGAAAAAAAATTTTTTAACTGGTATGGGGCCGTGTTAAAACGCTGTGTATTTTTGAATAAGAAAGCCCAAAACGGGCTTTAAAAAACCATTGGTTTTTAAATTTTTGTTTACAAAAAATCCCCCGGAAAAATTTACGTTTTGTTTTTGGGGCCTTTAAAAAAACACCTTTTTATTTTACTGAATATAAAGAAAAAAAGGGCCCTTAAATCCCCCTTTTTTTTAAAAAATTGCGCAAAAGGGAAAAAAAATTCAGCAGAAAAAAATTAACGGTATGGGTTTAAAAAAGGGCTGTTTCTTTTACTGAATACAAAAGCACAAACAGGTTTTGAAAAACCCTTGGATAAAAATTTTTGCGCTAAAGAATTCAGCGGGAAAAAAATTTAAAATGGTTTGGGGGTTTGGAAAAAAGCCTTTTTCTTTTACTGACTAAAAAAGCAAAAAAAGGCTTAGAAAAACCCTTGGTTATTCAATGCGCCCCGAAATTTCCGGGTTGGTTTAAAAAATTTAAACAAAAACCCAAAAAACTGAATAAATTTTTAAAAGGAAAGTGGAGCAGTCCCTGTTTAAAAGCAGATTTCCCCCCCTCCCCCCCCTAAATTTCGTTTGTTAAAAAAAAATTTCTTTTTTTGGGGAAAATCCTTCAGAAGTTTGCAGCAGCGGCCAACAAGGGCAGTGGGGAGCAAGCCAGTGTCACGTCCGGACCTTTTTATTGTGCGGGGTTTTTAAACCGGTCACGAACCCCGGGCCCGGTCTCGGGTTTGGGGTTACTTTGCAATTTTCTTTGGGGCCTTTTCTTTTCCAGGACCTTCCCTTGTAAAAGGGCCAAAGCCATTTTTGGGGGGAAATTGGGGCCCCAATTTTGGCTTTTTTTTTTAAAACCCAAATTTTTCCCCGTTCCCCCAGCGAATCACCCCAAATTTTCGATTTTCGTGCTGAAACAAAAAGTTTTCCTGAAATTCCAAACAAATTCCATTTCGTTAGAATGGGATTCCCCCAATCTCTCACAGGCTTTAGGGAATGCCCTCGAGTGATCCCTTTTACAATTTAAACTCGGATGACGCTCTCCCACCCCCGGCAGGCTGTTGGCGTGTTTCTTTTTCGTAATTTTTGGGCCCCCTTTGGTACAGTTTTGTTTTTTTGTTATCAAAAACACCCCAAAAAGGGTAAAAAATATTAATTATTCTCATATGTAAACCGTAAGCCTATTTAATTTTTGTTTAGGCCTTCCAAAAAGGAGGAAAAAAAGGGAGGACAAAATGCCAGCCACAAGACAAAAATTTATTGTCGGTTTTATCTTACCCCCAAAATTTAAAATTTGGTTCGGGGCATTTTCCAGGGTTTTTCTGAGAAAAAAACCCATTAGGTGTCCCCAAAAGGGAAAGGTAAAAGTAGCCGGGCGGGAAAAGCCACCCCATTTGCCCCTGCCAAACTTGTCTTTTGCTGCCCTAGGCGGAAGACGCCAACTGGGCGACGTCCTGCGCAGCTGGGAGTGCTGGGGCCGTTCAGGGGGGAAAGGAAAAGGTTTCGACGTGGGGGTCAAAAAACCAAATGGGGAAAACCGCCAACCCAAAAATTCAGAACCAGAGGGGAAAATGTAAAAAAGGGAGGGTCAAACAGGGAAAAAGGAGGAGGTACAAAATCAGAAGGAAAGGGAAGGGTCGGGAAAACAAGCAGGGTCTGGAAACAGGAAAAGGGAAAACCAAAAATATAAAGCAAAATTTAAAAGGCACCCGGGGGAATATCACGGGGCCCCGAATCAAACCTCCCACAGATTTTTAAATGGGTTTCCCCCAGATCCCGGCCCCTTTTGGTTTATTGAAGTCCCCCTCCGAGTCCCCAATTGGTAAAGCGACACCCCCCCATGCCCGAGTGGCGGGGGGCCTTGGTCACCCCACAGAGCTCCCCCAGCGGGACGGGTCAAATCGGGGCCCGGGGTAAAAAAAACCAGTGCTGCAGACTGTTGCTCCCCACAGTTGAGCGCTCCCTACCCCGGACGTACCCCCCCTTTTAAAGGGGGGGCCCAAAACCGGCTCTTTCCTGGTTTCTGGGTTCGTTGGGAAAAAACCCAGGGGAATTTCCCTTTACCAGGTGATACCCAGGAGGGAAATTTCCCCCGGAAACCCATGATCTCTCCTCGGGACCATACCCTTCCAGTGGACCCGGTTTTGTAGTGCCCTTTGGGGAACCTTACGGGAACCCAAAGATTCGGGCAACCTAATATTCAAAACCCCCTCTAAAAAAAACTGGAGGAGGGGTTGGGGGCCCGGAGTCCCCGGCTGGATTTACCTTTTTAAAAAGGGAGGGGTTTTTGAAAAAACGTTTTTTTACCCGGAGACAAGAGGTAATTTGAGACAATTGTAAACTGGTTTTAACCACCTCCTAAAACCACTTTGGATTCCCTTTAACGGGGGCGGGATTTTAACCAGAGGGAAACTTTAAAACCCAGGTTTCGGGTTTGGGTTAACCATACTTTATCCCCAAAAGAACCTCTAGAAAAAAAAACCCCCCCTTTTCTATCAGAACTTTTCTTCGGGGTTTTTTTTCTGGGAAAGAACCTTTGTTCTTCTAAAACTTGGGCCCGGGCTGGGGCAAAAGATTTTTTAATGATAACATTCCCCCCGCTGTGTTTCCGACATAGCACGGGAAAAAATGAGTATGCCCCCGGGTGAAAACCATTGTTGAAAAAGAATGGTGAGGGCCCAGACGGCTTTCTATCCCCGATTGTTAATGGCAAAATTTTTGTCAATGGTAAGTACTTTACCCAATCTTTCCTGGAGTTTAGAATAACAAGGAGTTTTGGGGGTTTCCATTTGATTTTTCCCTCCCCTGTTGCCATTAGTTTTCTGGGGGGAAGGGGAAAAAAGATTTTTGGGCAGGGGTGGGTACCCAAAAACCTTACCCAAAGGGGGGCTCCAAAAACAAGGGGGAAAAAAACTGAAAAACCCCCCTTTCCCAAACAATATTTTTGGTTTTAAAACCCTGCAAATTTGGGCAATGGTTGAAAAAAGTTCCCGCAAGTTTTTTGGCGACGGCAAACCCCCTTTTCGGAAAAAAAGATGGCAATTTTATGAAGCGGTCCATACCACCGGGAAAAAACCGTTTTTCCCCCCTGAAGAAAAAAAGGAAGGGGCCGTTTAAAAACCATGGATGTGGGTCCACGGTTTCAGGGACAGGTAGCAGGCAAAGTTTTCAAAGGGGGCGGAAATTTGGGAACCCTTTTCCCCCGGCCCGGGGTTACAAATGCCACCCTAGGCCTCGACATCACGAGCCAAACAAAGGCCCAGTAAATTACGGGGAAATTTAGCCCCTTTTTGTGCCAGACACTTCGGATGTCCCGATAAAACAGAATTTATGAAATTCTTTTAATAATTTTTAGCCGGAAAAATGAGTGGGAAAAAAAAGACCCTTTTAAACAGGACAATCAGCAGGTCTTTATATCTGATGGGTCTTAAAATTTAGTTGGGCCCAAATTTAGGGGGAAATAGTGAGGGCAACAGTTCCCTTTGGGGAAATAGGTACTGGATCCTCCCGGGAAGCAGGTGGCACAAAAAAACTTTAGATGCGCATCAGCTTTAACATTTTTTTGAACTTTGGGCTGGAAGTAACAACAAAGTTTAAGCGCGGGGAAAAAATAATGCCCTTTTTTGCCCCCGACGTGGATTCAACCTTTTAGCCCCTCTCTAAAAAGTTGAGGTTTTTATGATCAGTTAAGAACCCTGACTTTTATGCTGGGCAAATTTCGAGGAAAATGGGCCATTCCTCGAAAGCCCATTTAATAGCCAACAAAATCCCGAATTCCCCAAAAACATAATTCCTTTTGCCGGGGGAAAATTTTTCGGAAAATAAAGGGCCCCCCCGGGGGGAAGGTTAAATCTTGGGAGCGGGGTCCCTGAGAAGGGGCCCCCCCCTGCACCATTCAGAAGCATCAACCCCGACGGGCAAAGGGTTTTCTATGATCTGCTTGAATCAACAAAATGGGGCTGAAAACAAAACACTGCCTTAAGTTTTTCAAAAAGGTTCTATGGCCCTTTGGGTTTCCCCAAATTTCTGAACTTCACCCCCCTTTTTTGTCCTTTTCAGTCAACGGGCCGAACTAAGGGCAGAAAAATTACGAATAAATTTATGAAAATAAATTTTTAAACCCCGGAAAAAGCTTTTGGGCTTTTTAAGGTTTAAGGGGGGAAACCCCGTCGGTTTAATAGCCTGAAATTTTTTCAGGGGGTCCATACCCAAAGAGTTAGGTTTACCCCAAAGGGAAAAAAACCTCCTGTACCCCAAAAACACATTTCTCCCGTTGCCAAACAAACCCTTTTTTCCCTCAAAATTTGCAATTACCCGTCGTACGTGGGTTTAAACTGTGAAAGACCAATCTTCTGAGTAGATTAAAAAGCATCAGTTAAAACAACCCCTAGAACAACCAATAAGTTCCCGGGAAAAAAAAATATTTTAAACCCGGGTTTTTGGAAAAAACCCCGGGGGGCATTTTCACAAAACCCCAAAAGGGGGGGTTTAAAAAAAATATTCCCAAAAAAAACCCCCAGGAGTTTTAAAGCGGTTTTCCATCACCCCTTTTGGATACGGGGTGGGTTATAGGCACCCCTAGGTTTCCCGTTTGGGAAAACCCCCTTCGCCCCCCGGATCTGATTGAACAGATAGGGAAACAAGGGTAAGAAAGGTTAAATTTTTTTTTTTCCCTTATTTATTTTTAAATTTAAAGGTAGTCAATGCAAAGGACGGGGCCTCCATTCCTTTTTTCCTACAAAGAAAAACCCTGCACCCATAGGGGACAAGAAGGTCGTATATGCCCCTTCGAAGGCTTTTTGCAATGTATTGCTTCATGGTATTCTTAAAGGGCCCCGACAGAAATTTAAAATCCTCCCCTTTTGGAAATCTCACTCCAGGCAAAAGGTCAAGGGGGCCCCCTTTATAAAGATTATGTGGGGGTAGAATTTTCGACTTTTTCTGAGAAAATACTTCGGGAAAAATCACAAATTAAAAAACAGGAATCTGCTCCACCTTGGGTTTTTCCCGGGATAATCGGAAAAACATCTGTTTAAAACACGATGCCCCCACTTGTTTTAAATTCCCCCGAATTCCAATCAAACCTGGGTTATGTTCTGAAAACCAGGGCAAACCCCCAAAACCCACATCAAACGGACAGGCCCCCTCCATGATAAAATTTGGTACACTTTTTAGTATGTATGGATCCCCCCAAAAATCCCCGAGTCAGGGGGTTCAATTTTTTGAAACGTGCCCCCAGCCAAATGGGGGTAAAAGGGCAATAGCCACCCCCCCCGCAGGGATTTCCCGTTTGAGGTTCCCCCAAGGGTAGACCCCGGCGTTTTTGGCGAGGGGGACGTTTTTAAAAATTTGGGAAAAGCTGGGCCCCGAATCCCCCAAAAGCTTTTCCCCGAATGGACAGAGCAAATTGGACCTCAACTGGGAGAAACCAAAACTTTTGGGTTTCAATGGGGGGAAAAACCTGTTCGCTTGATGACCTTCCCGCCCAAATTCACTAGGTGCTGGGGGTCTTTCCCGGGCCCGGTCTTCCTTTTGGGCCTTCCCGTTGCTGTGTCCATTTCCCCGGGGACAGTTGAAGCTTAAACCCTGGATACCCCTGAGGGCGTTCCCACGGTTCGCTTGCAGCAAAGGGTTTCCGAATAAGGGCCCCCTTTTCATGGGCTCCCCGGAATTTTTTATTGGGAAAAAACGGGGTTTTTTGAGGGGTGGGACCGCCGGAAAAAGGGAAAAACCTTTTTCCCCAATTCCTCTCCCCAAAATGTTATTTCCCGACGAAGGCTAGGCCATAGCCCCCATCTAAAAAATTTCCTGGGGTAGGGTAAACCACCCAAAATTTTCCTTCACCCTGGTCGGCTAAAAAATAACCCAAACGAACTCTAAAAAGTGGGTGTTCCACCCTGACGGAACACACAGCGGCGAAATTCAGAGCAATACCCTCCAAAATTCCCTTTTTCCTTGTCTCCCAAAGGGGGTCAGCTGAGCCTTGGCCCAATTTTTTCCCATAAGGGGGCATCAAAAAGTATGCCCCAAAGGGGGAAAAAAAAGAACCTGTTCCCCAGAAGCATTTCCCGGGGAAAAACAAAGGGGGTAACCCAAAAAAGCCCACTCCTGGGGGGGACCCCGAAGTAATGACATAACAATTTTTACTCTGTCCCCCTTTTTCCGGGTCGTGGGGGGGGGCCCAAAATACAGGCGACATCCTTCCCCAAAAGTAAAAAAATGCCTTCCATTGCTGAAAACCCGTCAGGCAAATGAAAAAGGGGGGTTTCAACCCGGGGAAAAGGAGGGGTAGCGCAGGGACCCTCAGATTGGGGAAGTCTCTTGCTGTTGTTTCCCCCGCGCCAGACCCGGACTTGCTGGGTAATTCCCCCTGCTTTTGCCCCTTTTTAGGGGCTGTCATGGGATTTATAGTGGGGGGAGGGGTAGTAACCCGGTTTTGGCCTGTGATAATCTCTCATAAGGAAAGGTTTTTTTCAGTGAGGGCCCCGCTGGAAAAAAAGCCCCTGTCCCTGCCTTTTTCATGACGTGCTGCCCTAGGCGGCAGCGCCCAAATGGGGGACAAATCCCTGCGCTGCTAGAGTGCTGGGGCCCTAAAGGGGGAAGAAAGGTTTAGATTTGTCCGGGTCAATAACAATCGGGGGAAAGCCAAACCCCAAATAAGAAAACCCGAAAGAAAACGGGAAAAGCCCAGGTCAAAAACCCCAAAAGGGGAAACGAAGGTAAAAAAAATCCGAATGCAAGATGGGTTTAGGAAAAACCAAAAAAAGAGGTCTGGTTTCAGGTCAAAAACACAATATAAAGCACAAAATAAAAGGCACCAGGGGAATATCGCCCGGAGCCCCATTTAAACCCGCGGGGTTTAAAATTGGGGGTTTTCCGGATTTCCGACCCTAAACTGATTTGGAAAATTTGGCCCCCGGGCCTCCATTGGTGTTTTCGGGCACGCCCCCCGTCCAAATGTGGGGCCTCTGTCACTGAAAAGAGCTGCCAGGGAGACTGTCTATAAGGGGGAAGGGGGGCGCAAACAGCTGCTGCAGACTGTTGCTCCCCCCAGGGTGAGGGGTGCCTAAACCCTTTACACTAGGGCCCCCCCCCATTTTTCTGGTGCCCTGAGTTGGGGGGAAGATCTTACGGTCAAAAAAAAAGCAGTTTTTCTCCCAGTGGGGAAATTTAAGAAAGAGTCACCAAAAAACATTGTGTTTACCCTTTTTTGTTTTACCTTTTGTCTCCAAGAACCATTAAAAAGCCTTTTTTTAAACCTTCTCATGGGGGATAGAAGAATATAAAGGGCCCCAAACATCAATGTGCCATAACAACAAAGTTTTTACGGTTATACCTTCCAATTTGGAAATAGGTCCCATTGTGTCTCGCCCCATAGGGGAGTAAAAAAACGTGACAAAATTTCTCAATATTTTTTCAACAAATTATACCCACATTTGTGTAATTCTTGACACCCCGATACTTTAGACTTCCTTTTAGAGGTCCCAGGGCCAGTGTTTTTCAAAATCCAGTCCTCAAACCACCAACAGGTCATGTTTTCCCCGATCTCCCCCCCGAATGCCCGACCATAATTAAATCACCCGTGCCCCATAATGATATACCTTTTGCCCAAAGCTGAGGAAAGCCCCGGAAAAAAAAAGAACCCCGTTTGGGGGGTCTTTAGGACTGGAGTTGAGGAAACCCCCCCCCCCCCCCCTGCTCCCCCCCCCACCACCCCCTTTGGATCCCCCCCTTTGGAAATCCCC
>JAODAL010079574.1:0-12533 GCA_025379985.1 Phyllomedusa bahiana | reverse complement strand
CAATCAGCGGATTCGCGACCGCCCTCTCCCTTTTTGAGGGGGAAAACCCGAACGTACACCCCCCTTGCTCCTCCTCCCCATGATTAACGCTCTCAAGAAAATTTTCTGAAAAGACCACTTGGATCCGCAATGTCGCCATACATCAACACAGGTGACTTCGTCGTCCAAACATTCTGCTTCCGGGGAGCGCGGGGTCAAGCAAGAGGGCCCAAAGGGGTTCCGACCCCCCCAATTTTTGCCATTGACCGGTTCCCTTTCCCCCTCGATGGCATCAGTAACTGGGCGCCCAGAGCAAAAAAAAATCATCCTCTTTGGCCCTCTTGATATTTTAACATGCCTTTGACCCCAAGCTTTTGTCATCAAAGAGGTCTTCAAAAAAATGGATACCCAAAAGTGGGGGGTCACGAGTTGACTTTGGGGGTGCTTATGTTGGAGGTGCTGGGGGGTTTGATGATAATTTTTGGGTGTGCGGGGAGGACGGGAGGTAAACGCTGGATAAGGTTGCATTAACCCATGAAGGAAAGTTTTTGGCGACGCGTTCGAGATTCACAGGCCCTGCCCCAGCGATGACAGGTGGGTCCTGCAATGATGATCCGCGGGCGGGTGTTGTGCCAAAGGAAAAGGAGCCCCCTTTCTGTACCTTACCCCCATGCCCTACCCCCCTCTTTGCTCGCTTACCAGAATTGCTCCTGTTCAGAAATAACAAATTTTGGGAAAGGTATGGAAGATTTTGGGAAAAGTCTCTTTATTAAAAGACGGAAATACGCTATTCTCAAATCCCCCCCAAAATTTAAAACAAAATTGTGGATTCAAATATAACTGCAAATGATCTATCAACAAAACGGCCTGGTCAAAGTGAAAAAAACCGTATCTGAAATGTATGGGAATAAAAGGATTTTTTGGGGCACCATCAATTCACCCGGGTGACTAAAAAAATTCAGTATTCACATTTAAGTGGGAAGGTGCCTCAATGAACAAAGCTGTTTGTGCGCCCAAAAATCAAAAAAAAACTATCGTAAAAGTTTGGAATAAAAAAGGGATTTTTTGGCACCTATCAATTACCCCGTGGAACTACACCAATTTCTGGATTCAATTTAACTGGGAAGGTGGCACTATAACAATCTGGAGGGCAAAAAATGAAAAAAACACGTATTGTAATGTTTCGATATAAAAGGTATTTTTGGACCCCCAATTTTCCGTGGTGACTCAAAAATTTCGTATTTAAATTTAACGCAAAGTAGAATTTTCAGCAAAGCTGGCCCGCGCCCCAAATGAAAAAAAAAGTATCTGAAATGTATTCGGTAATAAAAGGTATTTTTTGGCACCTATCAATTCACCTGTGGTG
Organism: Phyllomedusa bahiana; assembly: GCA_025379985.1. Taxonomy (NCBI): domain Eukaryota; kingdom Metazoa; phylum Chordata; class Amphibia; order Anura; family Hylidae; genus Phyllomedusa; species Phyllomedusa bahiana. The sequence continues at coordinate 11,188 of JAODAL010079574.1, read as the reverse complement.
ACAAAAAAAATTGCAGATTCACTTTTAAGTGCAAGGTGCCTCAATGAACAAAGTGTAGGCCCCCAAAAGTGAAAAAACACGTATCAAAATGTATTCGGATTTAAAAGGTATTTTTGGCACCACCCAACCTGTGCGACTGGGGGTTTCTAATTTAAATACAAGGTGGATTTATCAAAAAAGGGGGAAAAGGGAAAAAAATTTAAAAATGAACACCTACTGAAATTTTAAAAACTGAAAATAAAAGTGGGGTTTTGCCCAAACAAAGAGACCTAAGTTACTAGAAAAGATGGTATCCCAATTTTTCGGTGCCAATATCCAGGAAAAAATTTCAATAGAAAACGTTAATAATAAAGCTATTCAATTTACACTAGTTTGGTGAATTTTACCCCAGTATTCTTTTTTGAGCTTGTTTTGGTTCGCCCGTGGGGCCCCCCCCTCCCCCCCCCCCCCCCGTGACTTTACGCATAGATGCCCCTTTTAAAAAAATTTTTACCTAACTAATAAAAATTTCCCAACTCAAAATTAACTAAATTGAAAGGTCACAGCAATAGTAAAGAGGTTTCTTGTGAAGAAAATAAAAATTTTCGCTGAGCGTTTGGCCAAGCAAGCGCAGTCCTTCTCCCTTGAGAGCTCGAGACCTGAGGTGAACAGGAAACGCTGTTCTATTAAAAACAGGGTCATGTGTTTTTTCCCAGCCAAACCAACCAACTATCCCAGATGACGTCGCACACACATCTCCCCTCTCATTCTGTAATCGATTTGGGCCGCCAAAAATTTTACGGGAAGCCCCAAAAAAAGGGCGCGATTTAATGTGATGCAAGTTTTTTAACCAAAATTATCGCAGATCTTAAAAAATCCGATCACCATAAAAACTGGCCGTTTCACTTTTTCGATAATAAACGCTCAACACTAAAAAGAAAAACATTTTTAAATTAGTCTGTAGCAGACATTTTTTTTTAGGGAAAGTAAAATTAGTGAACCTTTTGCTCTACAATTAGTTTTAACTGGTGAAAGGGCATTCATTTCCCCCAAAGAAAATGAGGTATTACGGTACATTTAAATTACTGTGATCCACTCCCCCAAAAGAAAATGTTTTCCGATGAAGGGAACTAGAATGGTATAAAGTAGGAAAAAACCTCATTGTGTGTTTTTTACTACCTCTAAAGGTTGTGTACTGAAGAGCCAGCAAAAAAAAATAAAAAACCCTGCAGAAAGCATAAGGAAATTTTAGAAAGAATAAAATTGATTTGGGCCCAAAGGACGGGGGAAAACATCTGTGTTTTAAATTAGATACAGGAGAAGGGATGTAAAAAAAAAATTACGGGCCCGCTTTTTATGCACTGTCTGAAAACGCATAAAAAATTCATTAAAAAAATCTCTTTTTGGGTTTAAATGTTTTTTTATTGGGTATAAAGGGCCCCCTCAAAAATTTAAGGTATATGGGTTTGGGTGGGAGAAATATAGGTTCCCTCATTTAAGGAAATTTGGTTATATATTTCCTAAGGGGTTGGGAAATATACATCCCCCCAGTGGGGTAAGTTTTTAAGGCCCAAACCCGAAGATGGGAAATAAAAAATCCCCCATTAAGTAATTTGGTAAAAAAGGGGCCCCCCAAGTAGATAGGTGTTTTAAAAAAAGGGGTTCCCATTTTGTTGTTTATAGGGTCTCCCAGAAAAAAAATTTAAGGAATAAAAACCCACCATAGGATAGGTATATATGGTCTCCAGTAGGAAAAAAGTATACAAAACCCCCATAGATGGGTTTATAGGGCCCCCCCATTGGGGGGGGTTTTAAAAAGGGCCCCCCCCAGGAGTTTCTGATAAAATAAAATGGCCCCTCAAAATACAATATTTATTGATTAGGGGGAAAAACCATAGTATGTTAAACCCATAACCAAAATGGGGACCAACTTTTAACAAAAAGAGTAAAGAAAAGAAGAAACCCTGTACAGTAAAGTAAATTTTTAACTTAAAATATAAAAAAGATTTTGGGTTTAAGGAAGCTGGACTTTTTTAAAGGAGGGAGCTTTTTTAAGTCTTTGTACTTTACAACCATGTCCTAGAAAAAAGAAAATGGGCCCCCCTTTTTGGGCCTACTTGTATGTTGGGGGAAAACCAATGTTATTATTATTATTTTTAAATTTTTATTTTTTATTTTTTTTTTAAATTAAATTTTTGAGCCCCCCTTGGTTCCAAAAAGGCCCCTTGTCCCATTCGGGTTTTAAACAAAAACATGGGGTCAAAAAAGTAAAAGGGGTGCCCAAATTAATAACAAACCCAACGGGTTAAGAAGGAGGGGGTCCCTGCCCCTGGGGCTTACCTCAAAAAGGGAAAGGTGGGAAAGACAAAAAGGTGGGGGGCAACATTTTTTTGGGATAGTGTAGGGGACAGCGGGGTTTTATTTTTTGGTTTTATAGGCAACCCTGAAGAGGGGGGGGTTTTTGGGTTTGGGTTTTGGGGGCTGGGGGAGAGTGGAAAAAGGGAGCCCGAGGTGTTGGGGCGTGGGGTTCCCAGAGTAGGGGGGAAGAGGGGGAAAGTTTTGGGGGGTTTTTTGTAAAGGATTTGACTTGGGGGGAGCAGAGAAGAAGGTCCTGTGAGGAGGGGAGATTGCGTGAGGGGAGATATCTGGAGTTTAAAAGGAAAGATATGTTGGGGGGGAATTGTTATGTGAGCCTTGAAGGTCAATTTTACAAAATTTAAAACTGGATTTTGGGAAAATAGGAACCCGTTAAGGGGATTGGAAAGGGGGGAAAAGGCCCCCCCAAAAAAAAGGGGGAATATCTGGGGAGAGAGGTGAATCAACGGGCAGCAGAGTTGGGGGTTTGGGTTTGGGGGGGAGAAAGGCTGCTAGCTGGGAGGCCCAGGGGTTTTTTTGCAGTAGTCTGGGCCCTTGGAGATGCGAGGGCATGGCCCAACCCTTTTTTGGGGCCTTTCGAATTTTAAGGGAATGGGGCGGATGGGAGAATTTTTCGGGTGGAGGGGGGCGGGCAGGGGTGGGGGTTTTGGATGTGTAAATTTGAAGGACAGTTTGGAGTAAAGGGGTTACCCCAAGGAAAGGCGGAATTTTTGGGCGGGTGAGAGACCCATTGACTGGATAGAGAGATTAGGTGGGGGGATGGATGGCCGGGGGGAAAGATAGAATTCATTTTTTTCCACTTTTAGCTCGGGGAACTGAGGGAAAGGGCAGCCAGGGACCCGGGGAGAGTAAAAAAGGTTAAAAAACGGGAAATGGAGATGTAAGTTTTTTTAATCACAGCATACGGGATGGTTTTGGGAAAAGCCATGAAAAAGCTATTATTTTCCAAGACAAAGAGTGTAGATAGAAAAAAAATTGTGGGGCCCAGGACAGACCCGGGGGGACAAAACAGAGAGCGGGCAAGGGGAAAAGGGGGGGTGCTTTGAGTGAGAGACGCGGGAATTTTTCCGATAAATTGAGGGTAGGGGGAATCCGGGAAAAAGGGCCAAGTCCGAGTGCCGGGGAAAAAAAAAGGGGGGGGGAAAAAAGGAAAAAAAAAATTTGGGGGGGGGGGTAAAGGGGAAAAAAATAAAAAAAGGGGGGTTCAAAACAAGAGGGGGGGAAAAAAAAAAAAAGGAAAAAAAAAAAGGGAAAAAAATTTAAGGGTTTCAAAAGGGGGAAAAGGGAAGGGGGCACAGATTTAGTGGGGAGGTTTTGGGCCCAGTTGTGGGTCGTTGCTGATTTTTGGGTTTTAGAGGGGTTTCTGAAGAGTGGGGGGTGGAACCCCAAAAATTACAGTGGGTCAAGGAGGAGGTTTTTGGATAGTTTTGGAGATAAACATTTGGGAAGATAGTCATCCCCTGCTCGGGGATTTTAAGGGGTAAAGGGAAATCAGTGAAAATGGGGGGATGGGTTGGGGAAAAGACAAGAGGGGTCAAGGGGAATGGTTTTTTTAAAGGATGGGTGTGATGCCCGAAAATGTTTAAAGGGGGGAAGGAAAGATCCCCAGGGGGTTTTAATGAAGGTTGAAGAGATGGGGAGGGCGGGGAAATGTTTAAAACGCACTAAAGGTCAGGGATGGGTGTTTATGGCAGGGGGTTCCAAGATTACGGGGTAAGTGAGGTTTTTTTTTGGACAGTAAAAGTGGGAGCTTTTTTCATAAATTTGGACAGTAAAAAGGGAATTTTGGGGGGAATAGTGATGAGTAGGTTTTAGAGGTGGGTTTGTGGGGAACTTGGAAATAATTTGGCGGGGGGATTTCAGGGTGAAGTTTTGGTCTGATGAGATTGATCTTATTTTGGGGAAGTGAGTGGCAAAAATTCATCTGCTGGAGGAGAGATGGGGGAGGTGGGCTGGGGCACGGGGGAGGGGCTTTTAAAGGTTTTGAAATTCCCTTTGGGGATTTTTTGAGACAGGGGGGTTTTTTTAGGGTGGTGAAGTAACCCTTTTTGGGCTGATGCAAATTTGCGGGTTTTAAAGGTATGCCAAGGATGCCCCCTTTTATAAATGAGGATGATAGCAAACCCACAATTTAAAATGAAAAAACCCTGTGGCATGAAATTTTCCCTTAAAAGGTAAAAAAATTGTTTTTGGGCTTTTTTAGCAAAAAAAAACAAAAAAAATTTATTGAGAAATGAAATCTTTAAAAAAAAATTTTTTTAAACCCAAAAAACCCCAGTTTTTTCCCAAACCAAAACCCTCTAAAACAAAAACAAAAATTTTTTTGTGATCATTTCAGGTGCGGGTAGTGGACCCGGTGGACCCCCGAAAAGCGATGGGTGAAAAGAAAGTACCAGGGACGGATTTCTACGTAAAAACCCTTTTAAAACACCAGAGCCCCTCAAGGGGATGGGGCTTGCTGCGGGGGAAACCCACCGGTTTGTTCCCACGGCAATTTCCCCCAAAAACAAAAAAACTGCAGTTTTCCCCCTTAACCATTCATAGCCAGGCTCCCCTTAACTGCAAATATTTTGGGAAAGGCTATGGCTTCAGGAGGGGGGTGAGGGTTTTTCTAAAAAAAACGGTTCAGCAACAGGCTTTAAAAAGGGAAAATAAAAGGAAAAAAATTTTGGGGATCCACAGGGTGGGGGGGGATTTGGGATTTTAAAAGGCCAAAAAGGAAAAAAACCCACCTAAACCCAACTTAAAAGGGGCCCCCCAGGAAGCTTTGGCCCAACCCTTGTAGCTGGATTTTTTCACCCGGGACGTTTTTGGGTGGACAACCCAGAGTTTTCATATGGAAAACGGCACGCTGTAGGGACCGCGAGTCTGCCCCCAATGGCAAAATATGTCGTGAACCAGGCATCCCATTTGGGGGAACCCGGAGGGGAGGGCGGGGGAGGGAGGGGGAGGGGGGGGTCCCGCCCATAAAACTACAAAAAAGGGAGACGCGCCCGAAGCCCCCGAGTCCAGCAAATTTGTACAAAATTCCCCGGGGAAAAGGCGGGCCAAATCATCCGGGCCGAGCCAAAAAACAAAGTGGCGAAAGAAAGCGGGCCCAGAATCTAAATTGCCCCTCTCTACCTGGCTGTTGGGATTGGGGTGGTACGCAGACGAGAAGTCTAATTTTAACCTCAATCGGGGGGCAGAGGGGCACGCCAAAATTTTTTGACACAAACCAACCCCCACGACCCAAAAACGATGTCCCGGGGGCAGACCGTGCAGGCGGAAAACATGTAAAAAAGAAAAGGGGGGGCGAGACGAGGTGGGGGATTCCCCCGGGGGCAGGGGGGACAAAAGGGGCGAATCTTGGGAAAACTTTTTCAGTAATGCCCCAAATCAGGGGTGTTCCCGGGAAGGGGAAAGGGAAGGTCGGTGAAAATCCATCACCACATGAGACCCAGGGTAGTACGGGGAAAGTCAGAAAGGGTTTTTCCCGAACCCGGGAAAGGGGCCCTGTGGGGCGGGTTTTTTCCCCCGGGGCAAATTGCACAGGCGGCCACAAAGCCCTCTAGAAATTTTTTGGCCAGACCCCCCCCAAAATGAAAGGAGAGTTTAACTGAAACTATTCGAGCCCAGGATTTCCCCCATAAAGAGCAATGTCCCCAATTCGGGAAACCATCCGCGCATCAAACGGACGAACGTAGGTCTTGCCGGAGGAAGGGTCGTTAAAAAGGAGGACGGGTGCCGCTTGAAACAGACTTCAGGAGGTAAAAATTTGGGGTTGGGTCTGGGGCTCCTCCCCAGAAAAACGCCCCAATGCGTGAGAGAGGAATCCTTTTTTATGTTCTTTTCTGGGGGGCCGAAAGGGGTTTGGGAATTTGAATCGGAGAAAAAAAGGGGCCCAAAGGCCCTGTGGGGTTTTTTAAGGCGCTGGGGGGACGGGAGGTATTTAAAGGGTTTTTTGTTATCCATTTTTAAAACCCAAAAAGGGATGACGGTCCCCCCAAAAAAGGGAAACCACTCCACCGGGGCCCATTTTGATAGCGAGAAAACCCGATCTCCAATAGCTTTAGTTTCTTAGCCGCAAAAGTCTTGGGGAAAAACCCGCAGGTGGGGTTTTTCCCCCTTGGGGGCCCTTCTGATTAAGAACGTCCACACCCCCCGAAGGGGCATCCCCCCCAAAACAAGAAAGGCTTCTCGGGGGGGCATGGACAAAATGGGTGGGGGGGGAAAAGGGCCCCCCAAATCTTAAAATCGAGAAGAGACCACGTTTGGGGAAGCCAACAGGATAAGAAGTGGGGAAAAACTGCCGGATAAAAATTTTCGAATTCCAAAAATCGTTGTATGCCCAAAGGGCCCAAACAGGTCGTGGCCTTTGAAAGGGAAACCCAGAAAAAACTTTAGCGGGGCCCATTTGCATTTTGGGTCAGAACGATATAACCGGGAAAAGGGCAGGCTGGACTGATGAAACCAAGCATTCCTAATTTGGGCTTTACGGCTTTTGCTGCAAGGGGTGCAGGACCTGGCGCCCGTGCCCTGAGGGGGTCCAGGGGTGGGGGGAAAAAAAACCAAGATGTTCATCCAGGTAAACGATGAGCATTACCGGGGTTCTCTAAAAAAAATTTTGTTTTTTAAACTCCGGGCCCGGGGGGGAGCATTACAAAAGACCGAAGGGCCCATCCCCAGATATTCAAAAGTAAACCTTTCTGGGTATTAAAAGCAGTCTTCCCAACTCATGCCCTCACGGAAACCTGATGAGGTTGTTTTGGGTTTGGGGCCAATTTGGGAAAAAAATTTTGGCCCCTTGCACCCGATAAAAAGAAAAAATCCGGATTAGCGGCAAAGGGCCCGGGGGGTTTTTTTTCAGGGGTAATTGGTTCAGACCCGATAGTGGGATGGGGGGGGCGGAGGGGAACCGCCCCTTCTTTAAACAAAAAGAAAAAAAGGGCCCCCGGCAGGTGCCGAGGACTTGGGGTATAAACCCCTTTTTTGCAGGTTATCACGGAAAATAGTCCCGACATGGGGGTTTGGGGGCCAAAACAACGGTTTTAAAACCCTCCCCCCAAGGAGGACGGGTTTCCCGGGGAGGGGGTTCAATGGGACAGTCATAGGGGCAAAAAGGTTTGGGAAGAGATTCAAACGTTCTCCGAAAATACATCCAGTAGCCCCGGGTATTGGGCGGGAAAGACCTGGCAGAAAACCGGGTGGGGGGGGCCGGGTTGAGAAGGGGGATTTCCGCCCTGGCCGAGGGCCAAAGACAGCCCCAAAAAAGGGGGGAAACCCCCGGGCGAACCCCCCCGGTTTTTCCCAGTTAAGGGTAGGGGGATGGAGCGGGCAGCCAGGGAAAAAACCCAACAGGACGCTAAAGAGGGACCGGGGAAAAGGAGGGAAAAGGTTTTCTTCCCCTTTTTTTTAAGGCCCCCCACGGGGAGGGGCCCCGTGGCTTGGTCATGTACCGGAGGGCATCAGAAAAGGGTTTCCCAAACAAACGGGGAGGATTTCCCCAAGGGCCCCGGCAGGTCCCCGGGAAAAAGGATTTTTACTTGGGACCCGGAGAGCGGGGGGTTTTAAAGTTCCCGGCGGACCCGGAGTCCGGGAAAAAGCGGGCACCAAAAGAAACGAGTTTTGGAACCAGACGAAAACCTAACTTCCATAGAAAGACGGGGAAAAGGAAAAGTTCACCCCTTTAGGGCGCCTCTCCCGACTGCCCCTGGTGGGGGGCGTTTCCCGGGCCCCGGGGGCAAGCGGGCAGCCATTGGGAAAGGACCCATGCTTGGCCCAAAATTAAAAGGGCAAAAATTTCTTTTCCCCGCCTGGGGGAAACGGGTTCCTTTCGGCCCAGATGTCCCCGGGTCCCCCCTGCATGGGCTTTTCCACTGGTGGGTAAAAGGAGGTGGAAGCTGAGGCCCTTTGGGAAAATCCCGGGGGGCCCGGGGGGGGCGGGGGGGTTTGGTGGGCCAAAGTCACTTTTTCCGGGCGAAGCCCTCTTCCCACTCGGCGAAGCGAAAAAACAATACGGTAGCCGGGTGGACCCAATTCACTTAAAAGAGGGGAAGTCTTTTCCCCCAGGGCCCCTTTAAAACCCCCGCCGGACAGGCCCTTTTTTAAAAAAAGTGGACAACGGCCTTTACCAGGTCAGCTCCGAGCACCCCCCCCGGGTCCAAAAGTGAACCACAAATTTCCCGCCAACCGAGGACCCACCCTGGGAAGATTCAGTAGAGGGGTCTCTCCAGAAAAACCCTTTTGTGGTCTTCAAAGACACTATGGAACTCGTAGGGAAGGCCTGGGGCCCAAAATTCCCCCGGATCATTCCTGAAAAAAAAAAGGAGGGGTTTAGCCCAAAAAAATTTTCCCTGGACAGATTGACAACCAGGAAGGCCCCCTTCAAACTTTCAGAAAATTTTAACCAGCCCCCATTAATTAAAATGTGCATAGAGCATTTTGGGAAAAAACCCCCCTGAAAATTTAGGGTCCCCTTCAAACTTGCGGGTTAGGGGTAACCAAGTTTTGGAACCCTGGGATACGGGGGGAAGGCGTCCCTGGGAGGAGAGGTCGGGGGCTGATGGAAAAACCCCAGGTGTGCTGCAGCATGGGGGAAAAAACTGATTCAACTGCTGAGCTTGTTGCGCGGTTTTTGGTGACTCCCGAGCCACAAATTGGGGGTGAGGCCCGGAATCCCCAAAGGAAAAGGGGCCACCTTGGTGGGACCCTTTGGCCCGGGCCCTTACTGTCAGGGTTGCGGTAGTGGATGCTGGACCACCGCACGATGGGTATAACCCGGGTCCGGGGAGCGGAGTTTAAAGGTAAAAACACGGTTTTACTAGACCCCGCCCGCAAAGCGGGATGGATTTGCTGGGGGCGGGAAACCCCAGGTCGTTTCCCCACTCCCATGACTTTTTTTGCTTTTGGCAGCCAAGGAGGGGCGTAGTAAAAAAACTTGAGAGTAGGCATAGTGGGGGACGGGGCAGGGGGTCAGGACAGGGGGGCAGAGGTTTTTTGGTCGAAAAAAGGGGGGCGTTTTTGGGTTGGGGTCCCACGGTAAACGGGACCGAGGGCAAAAAACGTTTTTTTAAAAGGGCTGTAGGGCCCCAAAGACCAGCAGGGGGACAGGAAGGAAAAAATTAAAATTAGGGTCAGCGCCCACCCTTTAACCAATAATAGGGGGGCCCGGGCCCCCTTTAAAATCTAAGAAAAACCCACGCGCCTAAGGCGGGGGAACGCCCCGCAAGGGTGGCAGGGGAGACGCGGGAGCGGGTCGGGTTTAAGGACGCCGAGCGCAGGCAGGGACACGGGCCGCGGCGCTACAATTCCCGGAAGCTGGAGGGGCCGCAGCGGCACGAGTGCGCCCGCAGCCCAGGCAGGGGGTTGCGGACCCACTCGTGACAATCATACATTGTATTTTTGTATACAGTGTTGTCAATGTTCGCTCCAAATTAAGATTTGTTCTGCTGGACCCATTATTAAAAACTCATCTGGTGGACCACTGAGATCCTGATTAGTTAATTATATATTAATACATTTAGATTTTTTTATCCACAAATAGCGTGTGGAATCTGGGAAATACTTCTAGCAATCCACTGGGAGGTGATTCATATACACAGTGAATAAAGCCAGCACAAATGGGATTAGCTACATACCATAGGTGGGTCAAATAAATAATAAGCCGCTTGCAATTTGGGACTTTCCATCACAATATCTGACATTGTCCAAATATTTATGAGAGAGATTTTAATAACCCCATTAATCTCTTTTTGCACAGTAGAGGAATCACCTGGATGTCATGAACAGCTGCTATACGACAGCTACTGTTCAATCACTGTCTTGTATACTGCATCACGTTCTTCATAATATACAGGAGCACATGGCAATGAGGATATATCTATATTCATTGCTGCTTATAAATGGCTGTCTGGACGATAGTTAATAGGGTTACTCCCAGCAAGTCCACCAGAAGGGATTGTAATATAAAAGATGATGTGAGACAGGGGAAATATGACATTAACCCTTTACCACCGAAGCCTATTTTGACCTTCCTGACAGAGCCCCATATTTCAAATTTGGCAGTGTCACTTTGTATGGAAACAAGATTTTCAATTTTTATCCATTATTCACTAGAACAAAGTAGATGTTTCCATGGAAAGCAACTCAATATTGATTCCCCTGATATATTCTATAGGCTCAACCACAGGCCTCAGAATAGGATTTTGGGGTCTCATTTTCATTTCCATTTTCTTCATATGCCATTTCAGGTTTGCGGGCATTCTAAGGTGCAAAAACTTAATAAGCACCCATAAAATGACCTTATTTTGGAAAAAAAAAAACGTTAAGGAATACATCCAGGGTTTTAGTGAGTATATCAACTCCACAGGTGTTTCCCAAATTTTATTTGTGTTAAGCCTTGAAAATGAAAAAATATTTTTTTCCAACAATCTGCAATTTTAGCTGAAAATGTTTCATTTTCACAAGGAATCCTGGACAAAAGCACCACAAAATGTTTTGCACAATTTCTACCAAGTTCAGCAATACCCTATATAAGGGTTTAAACCGCTGTTTGGCAGAATGGCAGGGCATACAAGGGAGGGAGTGCTATTTGACTTTTGGAATGCAGATATTAGTGGGTGCCAAGTTGCATCTGCAAAACCCCCAAAGCATCAAGACAGGTAAAACCTTTCAGAAGTCACCCCAATTTTTATTCAAGACCCCTCAGTGAACTAATCAAGGGGTGCATTGTGCTTTTTGGGCGCACAGGTGTTCTACAGTTTTTTTTAGCATTGGGCTGTGAAAATAGGGGGGGGAGCACAATTCCACCATTGTTTATGGAGACACCTTTGAGCTTTTTCGGGGTAAAATG
>JAODAL010079573.1:0-12533 GCA_025379985.1 Phyllomedusa bahiana | reverse complement strand
CCGTCCCGGGGTAAAGATGGTGGTAGGCTGAGGGGAGAAACGGCAGCAAATGTGTGGCATCAGGCGGGTGGCGGCATCGAATATGGACTGAGGCAGGTAGTTTAAACCCCGGGACTCATTTCACAGTTTGGGTGAGGCGTTCATGGCTGATGTAGTCTGCGCCAAAGGCATTGGTGTGTTGGAATTCCTGGCCAGATCCACGCCTGATTCATCTTGACAAAGGTCGTCGTTCCACTTTTCCCCGTGGGACAAGCGGGTTTAATGGGGTAACATGGCCCCGCTGCACTGAACACCCGCTCTGATGCCACACTACTGGCCGGGCAGGACAGCTTCTCAACTGTAAACTCGGCAAGTTGCGGCCACACATCCAGTTTTGCTGCCCAGTAGTCCAGCGGATCTTCTAACTGGGTGGCAGAGTGCTGTCCAAGTAGGCCACCACCAAATTGGTCTGCTCCAGGGTCTGCCCCAGGCCCTGCTGCTGCTGCTGGCGACTGCCCTCCTCACTATGCGGGTGAAGGAAGCTGTATGAGTGACTCCAGACTTGGGTTGCTGCTGATGGAGCTGGTACTGCTCCTAGCCCCCCACCTTCCCCAGCCGCCGCGGCAGTAGTACGTGAGCGCTGAAGAACCCCCGGTCATACCTGTCAGAGGAGGGACGATCCCGAACATAGGCAGCGGCCCAACTGACTACGGATGTTTTCCCCTATAGTATTTGGTTTGTCCTCCCTCTCAATAGCGGGGAAAAAAGGTTCCCATTTTGGACCGGTAGCGAGGGTCCAATAGGGTGGAGAGCCAAAAAGTCACCCTTTCTGTGGATGCTGACTATTCGGCTGTCACTAGCCAGGCAAATCAGCATGCTGTGGGCCATCTGCACAAGGGGACCCCGAGAGGCTCCCTGCCTCCATCTCCACTGTATACTGCCACGGTGCTTGCGGGTCATCTGCCTCGTCTTCCTCATCTCCATCTACCTCCTCCAGTTTGCCCCTGCTCCTCCTCCTCCCCTCCTTCTTGTCCCCTGGGTAAAAATTCACTCATTTCACCAGACAATGCTTCGCTCAATGTCCTCCTCCTCCTCCATTTCAGTCCCCACGGACTCATGTGGCCGCGAGATATAGTCGCCACATCTCCAGTCCCCTGCCCAGACAGATTTTTCAGCATCTGCTCCAGGACATGAAGCAGTGGAATGACATTATTCGTCCGTAGTCCTGGCGACTGCAAAATAACGCCACCTCCTCGAATGGCCTCAACAAACGACAGGTGTCACGCATGAGTGCCACTGGTGACATCAAAGTTACACAGGGGTACTCCTGTCCGCATGGATCATCAAAAAATCGTTAAGGGCCCTTTCTCTGTTCTTTACAGTCGGCCCAAAACATGTGCAGGCTGGAATTCCAACGGGTGGAAACATCGATATCAGAGTGTGTTGGGGGAGGCCGTTCTGCGCTGCAATTCGAGGAGGGTGTTCCTGGCTTTGTAGGAATGGATGAAGTGCATGCACAGTTTCCTGGCCATTTTCAGAATGTTCTGAAAATCGGTGGGAAGACTTCCCGGGAACTTTTCACAACCAGACTGAACACATGCTCATGCAGGGCGCATGGACCATCCCTCCTCGGTGCAGCGCGGACACAATGTTACTCCCCTTGTCTGTCACCATGTTTCCGATTTTCAGTTGGCGCGGAGAAAAACCCCACATTGATTTCTTGCTGCCTTTAGCGGAGCAGTTCCTCCCTGTGTGACTTTGTTCGCGAGGCAAGCCAGGAGTAGAACTGCGTGACAACCGCTGTGCCCTACACATGTGTATGATGGAGCAGTACTTGTGGAGGTGAGATGTTTGGGGGTGGTGGGGGGAGGAGGAGGCGGACATTGGCACAGGAAACCGCAGTTTGACAACGTGGAGAAGAAAGCGGCGTCTTCTGTCAAGCTGTTGGTGTGCCTGGGCAGGGAAACCCCATTCACCAGTGGGCCCTAAAGGACATGTACTGGCCCTGACCGTAGTACAACTCAGAGGTTTGCGCTGCCGTGTACTTGGAAAAAAAACCGATAAGCTCAAGGATGGCCCCACCCTTTTGTTCTACATATTTATGAAGTGCTGGTACTGCCTTTTTGGAAAAGAAATTATGGCTTGTATCTCTCCATCTCGGCTCGGCAGACGCCATTAGTTCTCTGAACGGTGCAGAGTCCACCATTTGGAAAGGGAGGGACTGCAGTACCAACAACTTGGACAGGAGCACAGTCAGCTTCTGCACCTTAGGATGGTTGGATGCATACTGTTGTCTCTTTGGAATCGCCTCGCTGAACAACTGCTGGCGCCATGAGTAGCGAGGAGCAGGAGCATCTGGACCGGGAGATGATGGCAAAGAGAAACAGCTCCCTTCTGCAGAGGTGGTGGAGCCTTGACTGGCTGCAATGGCATGCGTGCCACTGGGCGTTGCTGCTGCTGCCGCTGTTGCTGTGGCGGCAGGATGGACCGCCACATCTGAGCCACGTTTCTCCCAGGCCACCGGATGGTGACGCTGCATGTGTTGACGCAGGGCCATGGTGCCAACGTTATCTCCCTGGCCCCGCTTGACTTTCTGCCCACAGATTCTACATATACCCATATTCGGCTCCTCCGGTGTCTTAGCAAAGAACTGCCACATCGCCGAATATCTGATTTTACCGCCAACGCTCCGCACTGAGTGACTACTACCGCCGCTGCCTCGCTGAGCCCCTGTGCCACTACTTTCTTGGACTTGCGAAGCAGGTTTTTTACCCCGTAGCCGACCTCACACTGCTGCTATCCTGCTGACTCACGGCCACACAACCCACTTGCTGGCTGCGCCGCTGCCTGACGCGCAAGCTGACGCCCTCTTCTCCTGACGATGATGAAGCCCTTGCCTCACCCGGCTCCCAAGTGCGGTCGGCTACATCATCATCTATTTGTGTTTCATCGTCACTGCTGTCCTCATCATCGGTCTTGGTATGCAGAGGCTGACCCCTCACAACATGACCTCCCGTGCCACTCTCCACATCTATACTTTGCCACCTACTGCAAGAAGCAGGGGATATTGGCCCCATTTCTTCGCTGCCAAGTAGCTGCTGACTGCCCTCCTCAAATTGTTCATCCTCGCTATATAGTGCCGCTAAGCCCAGACAACATAGTAGATCTCTGGCTGAGGGAACCGGATGGGACAGAGGTGGGTTGAGGACAGGTGAGGGCCGCCGACCCGCTCCCGGGCCATGCCAACTAAGGGTTGTGTCTGACGTTCCTACCGACTCTTGGCTGGTGTTGTCAGATGACATCTGGGAGGAAGTGGATGACCTAGTCAACCAATCAAGAACCATTGGGTTGCTGAACAACACACGGCCGCTAGATGACACCGGCAGTTGTGGCCTCACCGAGTGACCCCTGCTGCGACGTCCCCTTGCTGTGCTGCGACCTGGGCCTGCTCCAGGAATGTTTGTGCCACTGCCACTCGCAGGTGAAGAGCCTGCTACCTCTCTGTCTGACATACTGTTTGTTCTAAAATGTACAGACACTGTTTGATGAAGATATCTGTATATGATAAATACACACCCTGTATTTGACTCCAAATGAACCCACTAAGAAGCTTGGGTAACCCTTGGATATAAATTGCGCTCCACAAATGGCCAGGAAAAATTTACTTGTATGTGTCGTTTAAAAACACTGTGTATTTTACTGAATGTAAAAGCACAAACAGGCTTAATTAACCTTCGGATATGAATTATGCTACAGAATACAAAATTGCTTCTTTGGCGGTGAAAAAGAAGGTTTCTTTTAGTCACCACAACAGCAGAACAACGCTTAATTAACCCCTGGATGTAAATTGCGCAAAAGAATTGAGCAACCAAAAACTACCAGCTTTGTAGCGTGTTACAATGGCGTGTATTTTACGGTACACAGCAAGAGAAAAACTTGTAATTAACCTTCGGTTATAAATTATGCTACAGGAAAAATGTCTTTTTTTGGCTTTGAAAAAAGACGGTTTCTTTTAGTGACCACAACAGCAGAACAATTCTTAATTAACCCCTGGATGTAAATTGCGCAAAAGAATTGATCAGCCAAAAACTATCAGCTTTGTAGTGTGTTTCAATGGCGTTTAGTTTACGGTACACAGCAAGAGAAAAACTTGTAATTAACCTTCGGTTATGAATTATGCTACAGGAAAAATTTCTTTTTTGGCTTTGAAAAAGACGGTTTCTTTTAGTCACCACAACAGCAGAACAATTCTTAATTAACCCCTGGATGTAAATTGCGCAAAAGAATTGAGCAAACAAAAACTACCGGCTTTGTAGCGTGGTACAATGGTGTTTATGTTACAGTACACAACAAGAGAAAAACTTGTAATTAACCTTCGGTTATGAATTATGCTACAGGAAAAATGTATTTTTTGGCGGTGAAAAAGACGATTTGTTTTAGTGACCACAACAGCAGAACAACGCTTAATTAACCCCTGGATGTAAATTGTGCAAAAGAATTGAGCAACCAAAAATGAAGTGGTATTTGGATTGTAAAAACGCTGTTTCTTTAAATGAATACAACAGGAACAGGCTTAGATAATTCTTGGATATTCAATGTGCTGTGAGCAGATAGCATTAAAATGTATATGCAGCTGCATTGGACGCACACTGGACTTCAGTTCCAATACCCACAAAATCAGAATTAGAACGTTAAGAGAAGCAGTCTCTGAGACAAGCTGTGACACCCCCAAAAAATCGCTGTATAAAATGAGTTCTTTAGTATCAGCTATCATAAGCAGCGCGGCAAGCACCTTCCCTGATCAGTACAGTGGAGGAGTGTGAGCTCCCAGCGTCGCACCCGGGACTTATATAGTGCGCGTGGTAACGTCAACAGAATCCGCCGGTCTCTGATTGGCTTCATCTCTGCACATGTCATGTAGGCTATGCCCTTCTTCCTCCCAGAGTTCTTTGCCCCATGTAACGCCATGTGCTTGCAGCCATTTTATCAGTCAAAAGCACGCTTCGTTCACGCGACGTACCCCAAACTTCGACTTCGTTCAGAACCGAAGTTTTCCTGAAATTCTAAACGAATTCCACTTCGTTAGAATCAATTCGCCCATCTCTAATTATGACAGAGCAGAGCCGACAGTGAACAGTGAGTTACTATTCATTGCCGGCCAGACCCCCTAGTGACGGCAGGTCCCATAGCAGCTGTCTCGGCTACTACAGTGGTAGTTCCGCCACTGGATCCTGGCTATTACAGTCAGTCACATTCATGCTGAGAATGGGCGAATACAGCTCCTGTGCCTTTTGCAGGAAGTACATCCTGCTCATAATGTTCATGTATGTCCAATGTTAGGAACAGCTTAAAGCAAAAAATATAAGCCAAATGCTCTTTACTAGCAATGCATTTTGCTTACATAACAATGAGAGTAAAATTTTACACATATTTATTACATACATTAGAGGATGTAGGACATCACAATAAATATATCAGCGTATCTGCATGTATATGTGGCTTATCCTGCTAATCATTTCACACATTGTCCTTATTTAAAACAAAGTTAAGAATGGACTAACGTACGTACAGCATTCAAAGGGAGGTTGCATCTACTCTCGGGTGTTCATTTTCTACAGAATATGATTTAGAACATATAAGAGAATTGCTTGAACAGCAATTTACTGATATATTGCCACAGAAGTCATTGATGGAATAAGAAACTACTCCTTCCCATTTTTATACTGCTCCACTTTAAAAATAATTGCTTTAAATATTTACATTATGGGCCACATGTATGAAAACTATATAGGTCTCAAATTCACTTTGTTGCCCATAACAACCAATCAGAGTGCCCCTTTCATTTCATGAAGTGCTCTGGAAAAACTAAGGGGGCGCTCTGATTGGTTGCTATTGGCAACAAAGTGAATTTTAGGCCAAGACAGTTTTCCTACATGTGGCCCATAATGTTAATATTTAAAGCAATTATTTTTACAGTAGAGCAGTATAAAAATGGGAAGGAGTAGTTTCTTATTCCATCAAAGACTTCTGTGCACAGGCTCAGACTGTCCCACAAAGGAATAGGAGAAAGGTGGACCCATGACTGTGACAGGCCTGTCAGTGGCTGAACTACCCGGCCCGCTGCCACAGGGTGCCCAGCCCGACAAGACAGCATTTCCTCTATCAGAATGCCCGGGCCCTCTGTCTAAAGCATTCAGTGGCATGTCCTGGGGATCAAGGGCAATTGCGTCTGCATGGTCTTATAAACTGTTTGCGGCCTGCCTCGCTATTAAGCCTTAGACCTACCAGATGTTGACCATGCATCCTGACACAGGCAGCATGTGCCTGTGCTGGGCTTCACCATGAGACACCAGGATGTCACTTTTTTGGGAAATGTGGATAGGTGAGTTTATTTTTAATTTTTTCACTACTGGGGTTCTACTTACAGGGCCTAACTATCTAATTAGGGCCTACCTACCTGGGACCTTTTGACGTACCTACCACCTACCTACCTATCTACCTGGTGCCTATCTACCTACCTACCTGGGGTCGGCCTACCTACCTAACTGGGGTCTACCAAACTACCTACCAGGGGCCTACTAACTTGCCTACCTTCTGACCTACTAAGGCATACCAACATACCTAGAGCCTATCTACTTACCTATCTGGATCCTACCAACTTATCTACCTTGGGCCTACCCACCAAACCACCTGGGGTCTACCTACTCACCTACCTGGGACCTACCAACCTAACTAGTGTTGAGCGATTGCGTTGGCCATCGACATCGGTCGATGGTCGATAGTCGACCATCATCGACAATATAGTCGACAGTGAGTGGTCGATTATGAGCGATGACCATTAAAGTCTATG
The DNA here is from genome assembly GCA_025379985.1 of Phyllomedusa bahiana. Taxonomy (NCBI): domain Eukaryota; kingdom Metazoa; phylum Chordata; class Amphibia; order Anura; family Hylidae; genus Phyllomedusa; species Phyllomedusa bahiana. Next base: position 5,704 of record JAODAL010079573.1, on the reverse strand, counting down.
GGAGAGCAACAACCCCCTTCATTCTTACACCCAAACAGGGCTGGAGAAGCGGGGATTAACATCACAACAGTCAAATGGATAGTGCTACATCTTAGGAACCACTTCGGTTATAAAAGCCCCAGAAAAAAAAAACCCACACCATACACTATCCCTGTCTTGTACCCCAGCATGACCCTTAAACCTGCATCACCCCCAAATTAAAAAGTGCCAGAGGGCAGTATGATTTGAACCTCATTTTACTTGAACTGGACATTGAATATCCCTGTCCTGGAACGCGCATGGCCCCAAAACCCGCATAACCCCCAGATTTAAAAGTGCCGGAAAAAAAAAGGGGTTTTTCAACACCATTTTAGTTGAACTGGAATTGACTATACATGTCCTGGGCCACAGCATGAGCCCAAACCTGCATGACCCCCAGATTCAAAAGTGCCGGAAAAGGAGTTTTCAACCACCTTTTAGTTTCACTGGACATTTACTATTCCTGTCCTGGGCCAAAAGCATGAGCCCCAAACCTGCATGACCCCCAGATTTAAAAAAAGCCGGAAAAGGGAGTCTTTCAACCCCCATTTAGTTTCACTGGACATTTTACTATACCTGTCCCGGGCCACAGCATTGAAACCCCAAAACCTGCATGACCCCAGATTAAAAAGTGCCGGAAAAAGGAGTCTTTCAAAACCCCCATTTTGTTTCATGGACATTGACTATACCTGTCTGGGCCACAGCATGAGCCCCAAACCTGCATGACCCCACATTAAAAAGTCCCGGGGAAAAGGAGTCTTTAAACCCAAAATTTTTAGTTAAAATGGACATTGACTATACTGTCCTGGACGCAGTTGACCATTAAACTGTCTCACCCCAAATTAAAAAAGTCCCGGGGAAAAGGGGGGGTCTTTGAACCACCATTTTAGTTGAACTGGACATTAAACTATTTTGGGTCCTGTACGCAGAATGACCATTAAACCTGTCTGACCACAGATTAAAAAGTGCTGAAATAGGAGTCTTTCAACCACCATTTTAGTTTTTTGGGACTTATACTGTCCCTTTTCGGGGTTTAGGCTTTCCCTCCGTATGAGTGCGGACCATTGAGCTTCACTTGGAAATACTGGTGGTTAAGCTCCTGTTCCACCCAGGTCCCCCTTTTTTTGGCATTTTTTTTTCTTATTTTACTCAACGTGCTGGAGGAAATTGTCTCTGTACTTTGTTCTCTGTCCGTGCTCATTCCATGTCCTCTGAATAACCTACATTGGTAAAGTTTTCCTGTCCTCCTTTGTACAATTTAGAGGAATTTTTTTAACGCTATTTGGTACATGCAAGTTTTTTTTAGTAGTTTAATTATAGAAAACACATTTTTAAAATAGGTTGGAATCCACCATGTCTTTGTTTCTCTTTTTTAATTGTATTAAATGGGTTGGGTCTCAATACATGGATTGATAGCTATGTTAAAGATCTTGCAAAAACAAGTAAATTTTGCAATATGTGTCCATTAACAGTGTCCTTACCTATTCCGGTTTCTGACAGCACCATCACCCTTGACCCACTTTGAAAATTTGGGTGAAGAACAAATGTCTGTTAGAAACAAATTTTTTTAAAATAGGCCCTTTTTAGTATAGCTGCATTTAAAAGCAAAATGCCCCAAATTCAAAGCATGCCCCTTGAGCCTTTGGACAATTGTGAAGAACAAATGTCTGTTAGAAACAACATTTTTTTTTACAATAGGACCTGTAGTATAGTGGCTTTTCAAAGCAAAATTGCCCCAAAAATTCAAAGCATGACCCTTGAGCTACTTTGGACAATTATGAAGAAAAAATGTCTGTTAGAAACAACATTTTTTTTATAATAGGACCTGTAGTATTGCTGCATTTAAAAAGCAGCAGGGACCAAAAATTATAAATATGACTTCTCAGCCATATTAAAAATTGTGAGGGAGAATGCCACTTAAAAGCCACATTTCTGTTCCAAAGGACCATGATTATTGCTGTATCTCACAGCACATGACCCCAAAAAATTATAAATATGATTTCTCAGCCACTATTAAAATTGTGAGGGAAAAATCCCATTAAAGCCACATTTCTGTTCCAAAGGACCAAAATTATAGCTGTATCTCACAGCAACATGACCTCAAAACCATTGACAATGCGAAAATTCTAAAGATAAGTGAGTAAATGGAATACGGTGTTTTCATGAAACCTTGCTGTCTTTTACAGTCTCTCACAGCAAAACCAGCAAAATTAACTTTTTGTAAAATACAACAAAAATTCCAGTATGAAATTAAAATTTTAAAAAACATTTTTCAATCGGACCATTTTGTTTGAAGAGGAATGTGAAGTAGAAACCCGGGAATAATCGGTTGACCTCGGCAATTGGGGCCACAACATCATCAGAGATCATGCCTGTTTCTTCTTTATGAAAGTGAATCGATCAACTTTTTCTGTGGAAAGCCGGATGCGTTTGTCTGTAATGACTCCTCCAGCTGTGTGAAGGTCCCCTCAGATATGACGCTGGCTGCTGGGCAGGACAACACTCTATGGCGTGGCGAGCCAGCTGGGCCATTCGTCCATTTTGGATACCCCGAAGTTCTATTGGGTCCGGAACACATACAAAAACAAACGGTGTTGGGGAGCAGATGTGTGCACCCTGATCTTAGCTGGTCTCTGTGTGTTGGATGTGTGCCCTGCATTGCTGCGTTGGTGAAGGTGGTAAACAAAGATTGCCAGAGGTCACCATTAGGGTTCTGCCACCTTGCCTGCTGCTGCCGCTACGGCTACTTGGCACTCTGCTGTGTCACATCGGGTGATGTTGTTCCACCCTGACATTTGGGGGGAAAGTGAAGCAGACGCAACAGATTTTCTCCCGTTGATCAAACAGCAAGGTCTCCATTTCCTGCATTTACTCTCTATTGGGGTGGGTGGAAGGAAAGTGCTGAGTTTTGTTTTGTACCCGGGGGTCCCGGGGTTGGCCACCAGTAATTGTTGTTCATTTTGATGGCCTTAATGCGGGATCATGTTGGAGGAAATGGAGGCATCAAGCACTCATGTGAGAGTTGGAGCCTTGATATCCCAAGCCTCTGGATCGAGGGGCACTAGCAAAAACTGATTTCCTCATCTTCCTCCTCCGCCCCAAATTCGCTCCAACCTCTTTTCCAAGGCAGGGACGTCGGTAAGTCGGTGTTCTAGGAATACCTCCTCTCCTCCCCCTCCTCCTCCGGCTGCCTCCGGAACCAGTTAACACAGCCCTGACTTCCCTGAGAGATGACCCTGAGAGTGAGCGCCCCCTTAACTAGCTCTGGACCCTAAACCCACTCCCTAAGAAACGATGAAATTTTTGAAACTTTTGGGGCCTTGTGGTTTGACGGAGAGAAGGTCTGTGTCCGTCTGTGTGTCCCCTCCTCCTTCGCTGGCGGGGACCTGTTTTTTTCAGAGTGCCCAACGATCGTTCCGAAAAAGTCACCAAATGCTCATTTGACAAGGGCATTGTCCGCAGCCCATTTTGGTGGTTTTTCAAAAAGGGAAAAGGTGGTGCAGGTTTTTCCCCTGCCTCCATTGGGAGGTCAACCCGGGTCCGCACCGCTGCTTTGTCAGGCATGTGTACTTCTTTATGCTAATGGCATTGCGTGTCCCCAAAAATCGCTGGGATGTGGAGTGTGGAATTTCCCGGTGTTGCCAAGAAACAATGAGGGTTGACGGGGGGGGCCCGAGCTGACGCTGCAAGGGGGGTGGCGAACGGGGAAGTGCGAACTTAGCTTCGAGCCTTCCCCTCAGCGGGCAGTGCGCCCCGGTAGCTCTTTAAAAAATTTTCTGGACGAAAGGTTCATGAATGTCCAGGAAGGGATGTGCTCCCAGCCTACCGATTTAAGGGCGGCCAGCAGATTTTCCCCCCTTTACCGCACCCCTTCCCTAGCAAAAAGGTTCTTGGCACCACAGCCGCTCGGCCCTTTTTTGAGGAGCCGTCCACAGCCCCTGACCTGGTGGGAGGTTCCAAGACAATTAATTTCAACGGCTGGTTTCTTGGGACTGATGCCACAGGGGGACCTTGGGGGAAAGAAACCGCACCCTCGTGGTTTTTAAGAGCGTGGCCGAGCCTGAGAGCCACCCCCCCCAGAGCATTCACCCAGCTCACCCCGTGAGTGTCACAGAGATATGCGGCCTTGGGCCCTGCTTATAGTCCAGTGTCGGTGGTCGATGGACTTTTCCGGGCCCGTGCAGACAAGCGCTTGAAATTTTAGATGACAGTGGGTGGCCAAAGGGGAGGGACGGGGTTTTTTGGCAAAGAAATGCTGCCGGATCTGGTATTGGGGGCAGGCAAGGGCCCTGGTGGCGGAACCCTTGTGTTTTCCACCAGGGAAAAAAACATTTCAAGGCCAAAAGCTGGCAATGCCGACATTCAGGTTTTGGTATGGGATGGTTTGGGGTTAAAGTGTTTTTTCTGTCCCAAAATGGGAAGAAGAAAATGGTGCTAGACTGGCCCCCGTACGGGTGCAGGGGCGTCAAAACTGGCGAAGGAGAAGGGGTAGGATGGGTCCGTTTGGGGGGGGTACTGGGGGCGGTGGGGCTGAAGCGGGGGATCCCCGATGTACCTGAGAGACATGGGCAGCTGAGGAACGCTGGTGGTGGCGGAGGAGGAGGGCCGGAGACAGAGGGTGTGACAGGGTTGGAGGCCCGCGTCGGTCAGGCCTTTTTTGGCCAAGTGTTGCCTCCATTTCAAATATGCATTCGTGCATTTGCAGACATGTGGGGTGGTTAACCATAAGGTTCTTGCCCCTACTTATGGTTTACGGTAGGCGGATATGACTCGCGGGTGAATCGAGGCTTGATCAAAGAAGGCCCGGGTTTAGAGGCCTGGACCCTTTTTGACAGTGTAAGGAGGGCGGGGGTTTTCCTGCCCTGGGGCGAATCTTTTCCCGGACTTCTGCGAGCCCTCTCCCCTTTTTGATGCGGGAAAAACCCTTACTGGCATACCCCAGTTTTTTCCTGTCCCGTGTGAACCGTGCAAGCAAAAAATTTTGCTGAAAAGACCACGTTGGACCGCAATGCGTCATCATTCATCAACAAGGTGACTTCTGTCCTGCATTCTGTCCCGGGCGGGGGCTACAAACAAGAGGGAAAAAAGGAAATTTCCCCAAAAAATTAGTTGAACATTAGGAATTACTCCATCGCACATAAACAGAAGAACCAAAAAATGGAGGCGTTTGAATTGTGTGCAATATAAAATTTAACTTTTACTTCACAAATTTTAAAAAAATAGCGGCTGAGCATTTTTAAATACATAAAACAAAAAAAATTAAAATGCCAATAAGGGAATTTGGGCATGTAATACAAACTTTTACGGTCACTGGGGGTCTCCACACCGGTGTAGATTTTAGAGCATGCCCCGACAAGGCGACCCCCAACGGTAAGAGGCTTTTCCCCATAGACTCAAGTTTCCCTTAGTGGAATCATACAGAGTCCAAAAATGTTTTGCCACCCCGTCTCTTCAGGGGCAAATGAAGTGATTATATAAACAAAAATGGAATCAAAAAAAATTTAAAGATTGAGGGTTTTAAACAGATGAAATCACCCCCAAACTTTCCTGTCCCTATTAGGGGTATTTATGTGCAGGTTAATATGTATCAAATTGTGCCGGGGTATATTGCATTCATGTGTATATACAACAGAGGTGGTGTTATAATGCAGATATCCAAACACCTCCCCCAAATGCGGATTCAAAA
>JAODAL010079572.1:0-12534 GCA_025379985.1 Phyllomedusa bahiana | reverse complement strand
TGAAGTGCGGGGAAAAATGCTTTTAGCGCAGCGGGGCAAAGGTTAGCGCAGGGTTTTTAAAACTAAATGAACGGGGAAAAAGGGCTGGCCCGGCAAGCCCCCAGGCGAGGGGGACTGGAAAGCAGGAGCAAAAGCACAATACCCCAAGAGTGAAAAAACAGGCTTGAGGATTTTTATAAAAAAAAACCAGGAACAGGAAACGGGGAAAAAGATGGAAAACCGGGTTAGACAAAAATCCACCATTTTTAATTTAAGGGCAAACTTAAGGGAAAAACACATTTTTAGTAAGTTCCAAGCAAAGTGGGAAAGATTCCTGACAATGTATTTTTTTGAAAATACATTTGCCGGGACTAAGGAGTTAAAAACCCTGCGACAGGAAAAGCCAAACTTTGATCAATAATTTCTGAACTTTTTCATTAAAGGGGGTAGTAAAACCTTTTGTAATTGAAGCGGGAAACGTTTTTATGGGAAAAGACGATTGACAACTAAAAAAACGCTTTGGGGAAAACACCGGGGGGACTTTGGGGACATAGACGTGATACCTATTTCCAAAACATTTGTTAGAACATGAGGGAGTTGCCACAGGAGTGTCGTTTTTTATGCATTGAAAAGAAAAAACATGACATCCAAAAAAGGAAATTTGACAAAAACTTTCTGTAAGGAGACCTAATGGACCTTATTAAAACTGTCCCCCCCAAAAGGGGTCTCAATCCCTTTTATATTTTGGTTTTTTTTATTTGAAGATCTTTTTTTTACTTTTTTTATGTATATTTTGAGTAACTCACAGTTCATAGAAAAGAATAAGGGTGGGTTTTTATTGGGGCGGAATAACCATAAGAACCAAAAAAAGTTATCTATGGGATCCTATACCTTGATCTCTAATTTTTATAGGTTTTTTTTAAAATTTTTGGTATACTTTTTTAGTCATAAGGGTTTACACTTCTGCTTGCCCGGGAAACCTTTTTTTTATTTCGGGTTGGCGACCGTTGGGTTAAAATTTTAATTCCTGTAAGAATTTTATCCGATTGGGTCTAATTTTTTTAGACTTTTATCCCCTTAAACTCTATTTTTGAAAAGGGGGGTATATAATTTTACCCAATAAGAAGGGGATTTTGTAAATAAATACTGATTTACTGTGGTTACACTTTTAATAAAAATTTTTCTTATCAAAAGGCATATTAAGCTCGAATTAAGAGCATCTTAGGGCAGGGCGGGGAAATGTCGTGATCCTCCCTTTAAAAACCGGCAATTTTGAAGGTTCGGCGCGGAAAGCGACGCATGCGCATTTAGCGGGATCGGATTGCCGGGGGATCGCTGGTTTGTCGGGTCATGCACCTTTTTGGATGGGGAAGGAAAACCTTTGGCCCCGGATATATGCCAGCGCATGCGCGAGAAATTAAGGAGGGCCTGAACCCGGAACGCACCTGCGGGCGGAATGAAAGTTTGAAACCCTACTCTTTTTAAGGGTGGATACGGGTGTAGTAGCACCGGGCCACACTTGGGGGACTATTATTTTGAGTCTGAATATTATTCCCCTTTGTTAAATCCCGTGGGGTAACCCCTGAAAGGGAAGGGGGGGAAAAAAACGGTTCGAGGAAAAAGGTTTTGGGATTTTTTCTCTTGCCCCTGAAACAGAGGGCAAAGTGTTAACTACCCTGGATTCCATAAGGAGGATAAGGCGTTTCAATCCTCTTTTCCCCTTAAAGTGATATCTGTGGGGCAAATAAAAAACTCTTTTGAGATTATTTTTTGGGGTAATCCTAACTAAAAAAACAATAAAAGTTACCTTTTCCTCATAAAAGAAATATTTTGACGGGATTGCATGCCCCTATTGTTGGAAAACAGTGAGAGAATTCTTGCTAACGTATATGGTGGAGACTCCCACCTAAAATTTATTAAGCATTATTTAACGGGGTAAATTTGCATCTGTTGTTTAAAACCTCTGAAGACTTAGGGGGTTTCATAAGGAGTTTTAACGGGGTTACCTCAAAGATTTAAGGCCGCCCCAATTTCTTTGATGGCTAGTCTTTTTTTAGGTTAAGTGCGGGGGGTTTTTTTTTTTGGGGGGAAAAATTTTTATAATTTATTTTGGGTTTAACATTTCTGATCATAGTTTTTTAAAATCATGTTTGCTTTTTTTTAGGGGTATTTATTAAAATTTTATTTTTTTAGTTTTTGGGGATTTGTTTTGGGTATTTTTCTCAGTGATTTTGTGTCTATGTGAAAGGCGTTTCTATGTGTGTGCCTAATTTATCCATTTTCTATGTGTAGGGTGTTTTGCATGCCTTTTGTAAATTTATTTTAAAATTGTGAAAACCGGGTCTAATAGTAAATATTTTTTTAAAGCTGAAAAAAGATAGATGCCCACCCAAAGTTCACCCTATAATGCTATAGCGTTGATCCACAGGAAGGAAAAAACCCCCCAAAAGGGTCCTCATTTTGGGGAAAAAAAATTCCCTTAAAAATCCCGAATCCCAATATGGAAATCAGAATAAATACCGCATAAAACGCCCCTTCTCCAGAATCCTAGGACCTATAACTTTGTTATACTTTTTTTGCCAAAAATTGCACCCAAACCCCTTTTTTGGGAACCCCTGTTAGTGAATTCACCAGGGAAAAATTTTCCTTCTGGAAAGATGGGCCCCACATTCACTGTTTCAAACAGTAAAAAACCCTTTTCTTAGTTTATTTAGGAAAACCCCTTTTCCCTTTCTTGTTACCCTGCCCATTTTGTATTTGGAATTTATTAAGTTAGAAGGGCCTTTCCCCCAAATTTGTCCCCTTAAAAAACCAAGTTGGGGGGAAAAGTTAATTTCTTTAGTTATTGACAAAAATCTATTTACTTTTTGAAAGCTACAGGTTTAAGTTTCCCAATTTATTCGGGGTATTTAAAGTGCCCAAAACCAACAACCTCATTCTGTTTACCCCCTCATCAATTTCCCTGGGGAGTAAATCTTCCAGGGGGTTCTGTTATTTTAAAAGGTTGCCTATGCAACCCCTAATAAAATTTTGTTTTTGGGCATTAACCCCAATTTGGTTTACCCCCAAATAAAAACTCCAAAATGTTTTTTTTCCCAAAAATTTTAAAACCCTTCCCTCATTTTTGGCTTAAAAAAGGATTTTTTATAAACACAGAAACCTCCCCCATTCCGTGTTTTTCGATCTCTTCTAAATAAACAAAAACCCCGTAATTTGGCCGCCCAGCTATAGATTTTATCCACCTTGTCTCAGTTTCATTATGTCAATATTTTTCTACACAATAAAAAAAACTCTAATTAAAAGTATTTTTTTTGGTGATGTTTTTGGTTTGGTCGTTTTAAATTTAACCCCTTAAGGAAAAAGGGGCTTTTTTTTTTTTGGTGACACTTTCTTTTTTTTCCCCCTTTGCCTTCTGAAAAGCCATAATTTTTTTTTTTTTCCCCCAAACATAGACACATGAGGGCTTTTTTTTTTGGAGACAAGTTGTATTTCAAATTGGTGTTATTCCTTTACATAGAAATAACTGGGAAACCGCAAAAAAAAATTTCCAAGGGGGGAAAATTGGGGTAAAAAAAATGTTTTTCCCCGCCATGTTTGCGGGGTTTTTGTTTTTAGGGCGTTCAATCTTTGGTAAATTAAAAGTGTTATCTTTTATTTTTCAGGTTGTTACGCAACCGGAAAATATCAAAAAAGTGGGGTTTTTCCCCTAATTTTGGTACCGTAAAAAAATTTCCCAAAAACATTTTCTTTTTTTTGAAATTTCGCCACGACCCTTTTTTGGTGCAAACCAAATTAAAATTTTTTTGGGCACTAACACCAAACGGCCCGTCAGTGGGGGGGAAATTTTTTTTGGGGGGTTAATTGAAATTTTTATCGCTACATTTGGAAATGCATGCGATTTTTTTAAATCTTTTTTTTAATTCCTTTTTTTTTTTTGAGTGACTTTAAAATGCCAAAAAACCCAATTTTTGGTTTTTGGGGGAATTTTTTTTTCTTCTCCCGGTTGTTTCAATACGGGATAAATGATTTTTTTATTTTTTAATAGATCGACTTTTTGGGGGAAGCGGCGAAACCAAATATTTTGAAAACTTTTTTTTAATTATTTTATTTGTAAAATGGGAAAAGGGGGGGGGTGATTTGAACTTTTAATACTTTTTTTGTATTTTTTAAAACTTTTTTTTTTATTTTTTTTTACTGGAAAACATTGGGGGCCCACCTATGGTATTTGGACCACTAGGTGGCGCGATTTTTTAATAAAACCCCTAATGCTTTGCATAGGCAATGCATTACACTGTCCCAAGATGGCGGTTTCCCCCCACTTCCTGTCTGCGGAGGGAAGGGGGGCCCCAACCCGGCCAGGGTAAGTGAAGGGACCCTTTTCCACGGGGCCCCCCCACCACCATCCCCAGTAATGGGTTTCGGCGAAACCAAAAAGTTTCGTTTAATGCCGATGCCCAAAAACGATGGGGTTGCGCGGCACCAATCGGGCGTTAATTTAAAACCCCGGGGTGTAGTGTTGTGGTGAGGATGCAGGTACCCGGGAAAATTGAATCCAAGGGAAAATTAATAAATCTGTTTGGAATCAGAAAAACTTTTTTCCCCTTCCCTTTTCCATCATGGCATCCTTTTAACTCCCTCCCCCTTTCTCCCCCCCTTTATTCCGTCCCCCACCCCCCTTTAAAAATACAACACTTTTTCTGGGCTAATAATATAAACCAACATTAGTGAGAATGCTTATAACAACATCACATCTCTCCCCCTTCTCACAAAAAAGGGAACAACATGAAACCAAAAAAAAGAACAATCTTAAAACGCCCCAATTTGGGAAAAATTAAATTTTTAACTGAAGACAAAAAACCCCTAAATGGGGGGGTTTGGCCTTGGGGACTCCTTATCGGGAAAGGGTGGGATTTTTGCCCGAATTCGGCAAATCTTCTGGGGCCCATCTCCTGTTGTTGCTGAACCACTTGTTTTGGTAGGATCTCTTCATCATAAACCCTTCCTCTGTGTTGCCTCTGGATCAAAAGCCCCGAAGTTTTTTAAAATGGGGCCCATTTTTCAAAGTGACTTAGCGGTCCGGGTTTGGTTGAGCAGTAACCATGGGGTTCCCTTTTGGGCCCCGATAAAAAAGACCTGGGAAAAGGGTTCTGGATGATAAGGAGATAAAATTTTTTTTCCCCACTGGGTTCAGCCTTTTAAACAAAACCAAACCCCCCCTTCCAGCCGCTGGCTGAAAAACGACCCCCCTTTTTATCCGCATATTTTTTTAAACCCTTTTTTTGGCAAAAGGCACAGGGAGAGTAAAATGGTGTCTGGCCAAAAACTGCCGGATGCCCGGAAAGGGTTTAATGCGAAAGGCCTTTGGTTAAAAAAGCGCAGTAGGGTGGAATTCCTTTGTAGTGGATGTGGGGTTTGGCTCTGAAACTGTCAAAGGGAACCCGGGGCCCTTTTCTTAGTTAAAAATTCCTTGTTTCCATGGGGGGAAATTCGGGAGAGTTTTTGGTTGATGGGGGGGCATAAAAACTTTTCAAATTTTCCCCATTTCCCGCCTAAGGCCGTAAGGAGTTTTTTTTCTGGGGGGAAAAGCCAAGTAAAAGTTTAAAAAGATTAAAAGGGCCAAGCACTATTAAAAGGGGGCCCATTGTGGGTTTTCACCGTTTAGGTATGCCATATGCTGAGAAGTTCTTGTCCAGTTTTTGGTAAAAAAGCTCTTGAGAGGTGGGGGAAACCGGCTAAATGATTGGAAACCTGGGAAAAATCCTATGACAACCAGGAAATAGGAATGTTTGGCCCAAAGGGGCAGAAATGGGACACTAACAGCAGCCCAAAGGACTTTTCTGGCAGAGGTGACTTTTTGCACTGGTGTGGGCTATGGTCAACTTTTTTTTGGTTAAACAAGGAAAAACATTTTTTAAATTTTTTTCTTCCACTTTTTTGTTAGCCCTGGAAAACTTACTTTTCTCTAAGCATTTTGCTTTTTTTTTTCCCACCCCTTGATAGCCTCATGAGCCAGGCCCACACTCTGGCTTAAATCTCCTGCAAAATGCCCCAGGGGAAATGTCACGTAATCCCAACTCTGAATCGAAAACTAAAGAGTGAATGTTTTGCATTAAAGAAAGCCGAAAATTTGCTGTATGACCCTTTGGGAGTGCAGGCGAGCCTCGGGCTAGAAAAGAGCCCCAAGTTTTAGTTCGTATCGTGTGAAAAACTAACGAAGTAGGGGTTTCAGACTGCCCCGTTTGTTTAACTTCCTTAAAGGGTTCTTTGCTTTTGGTACAGAGTGTGCAACAACGAAATTCACAGGGCCCCTCGGCTAAAACAGTTCCCCGGCGGGTTCCCCCTTTGGCCGATTGCAGTGAAGGTTTTTCTTAAAAAAGAAATTGCAGGGTTTCCCAGACCTGCCTATTTTCTCAAATGAAAAGGGGAAAAATTTTGTAGACGGAGACCCAAACGTTCAACCCCGCGGGGTGGCTTCGAAGAAGGGTTTATTGAATAAGGAATGAGGGGTTTTAAAGATCACTTATCACTGTAAACGGGGGGACCAAAAAGGAAAAGGGGGAAAATGAAGGATCCCCACACAACCCGCAAAGGGGTTCCCTCTCGGTTTGGGAATTTGCGCTGTTCCGTCTCTGTTTTGAGGCCCTTTCTTGAAAAGGAAAACCCGTAAAATGCTGCCAAATTTTTGTAGACCTGAGTTTGAATGGCGCCCAGGCCCGCAGGAAATGGCATCCCAAAACAACTCTGTAAGGGGTTCAGGGGGTCAAAAAGGCCATGACTGTGTCCCCTGTTAGATTGTACTTTTAGGGGGTGCAAAAACTGTTTATGTTTCAGCCGTCCTAAAACCCCGGGCATTTTTTTTTTTGTAAGGTGTCTAGGGGGTTTGACCCGTAGCCAGATCAGTAGAATCGTCCCAGTAAGTAAACCCGACCAAAAAAACTTTTCCGGAAAATTCCCATTTCATTTTTTAGGTTGGCCCCCCCTTTTTGGGTTAAAGGGAGCTATTTTCTGAGGGTCTGCTGTAAAATTTTCCCTTTTGGCCCCGAAAAAATTTAGCCAAAAAAAATTTTAAAGACTCCCTTGTTGAAAATCACACTTTTAAAGTATTTACAGTTAGGTTGCTGTTTGCAGTCTCTGAAATTTCTTTTTCCCAAATGGGTTTTTCATGTTTTTTCTTGGGTTTTACCGAAGAAAAGGGGTGTCATCATGACATTGAGGACTCCAGGTTTTTCCTTAAAGAACTTTTTCAATAAAAAATTTTTAAATATTTCGCAGCCGATGAGAAAGCCAAATTTTTGTCTTTTAAATCTTCCCAGACCACATTTAGTGCTAAAAGTTGTATAAATCTGGGCCCGGATGGGAGTTCAAGCTGGGTGGTTTTTCCTAATTTTTGATCAATTTTTTTAAAATATTTTTTTCAAACCCTTTTTTGGTCCGTAAAAAAAATCATCAATAGTAGGGGGGTAATGTGCCGTTCTCTTTTTAATTGCCGATTGGCATTTCCCCAAAATCCAAAACATAATTTTGATTTTTCCGGGTTTCTTAGGTTTGGGGCTAAAAACAATTGGTTAGACCCATGGGGGTTGGGCCTTCCCACCCGTTCAAAAACATCGGGCGCTCCAGGTCCTTTTTAAGTTCTTTTTTCCCCCCGCTTGCGGACATGAATTGGGGGGGCGCCTGTGCGGGTTTAAATGATTTGGGTGTAAGACTGATCAATATTTAAATTTTACTTGAAAGTCTTTTTTGTTTTCCTAGGGGCCCTTTAAAGAGTTGCGGATAATTTTCTATAAACATTGGGACGAAAGTTTTTTACGCTGTTTTAAACCCGTTTTTACTAAAACCCCGAGATACAGCATTTCTCAGCTGAGAAGGGTTGGGCTGCAGAGCAAATCCAAATACATAGAAAGTGTCTTGATTGGGTTTTTCCCAACAGTTTTTAGTTCTTTACTGGAAAAAAAAAAATTTTCCACAAAGAGGGAAGGCAGTTGCTGAAACCAAAAAGGAAAAACTTCAGGAGTACACTGCTAAGAAAGGTTTTGCTCTTTACTTTTTTGTAGACAAACATGACTAAAAAACATTGACAGAGGCCCCCCGTAATCCAAACCCGGGGTCCCCACAGGAAATCCCTTTATTAAAATGATTGTTTTGGGGTTTGGGTTTTTTGAAAACACACTTTGGGACCCCCCTCAGTTTAAATGAAATAGGTAGGTGCTGCTGGGCTCATTGTTTGGTGGGGACTGAATGTACTGCCAGGGCCCTTTTCCCTGGCAATGGGGAAAGCTTTGAAGATGGAGAAGATTTGGGGGTAGAGATTCCCGCAAACTTTTTCAAAAGTGATTTTTTCTTCCCCCAGTTATGCAAACTTTCTCCCCTTGTGGGCAGGATTTCCCGGTTTTAGGTAAGAAAACCCCCACAGTTGTAGCAGGTTGAGGTTTTTGGGGGGTAAGGCAAAATGTGGCTTTGATGAGCTTTGCTACAAAAAGAAAGGCTGCTCTGGCATACAGTCTATGTTTATGGTTTTAGGGAGCTTTTTATTTTTTCGGCTGCAGCATTGATTTTGGGCTGGGGGCCAGCAGCCAAGGCCAAAAATCATTGTGGGATCTCTGGGGTGCTTGTCTCCTTTAATTTTGGACACGGAATTTCCCTTTTATGATTTTACATTTGAATCTTTCCCTGTCAGGGGGTCTGCAAAAATTTCCCCGTACGTTGCTCAAGATGTCTTAACGGACATTATATTCTCAATTTCTTTCTGTTGCCGACCCGCTTTGTTCCCGTCAAAACTTTAAAATTTCCAAAAACACATTTACATAGTTTTCCCAAAATTTCGAAAAAAAGGGAAAAACAGGAGACTTTTTTGGGCGGCGCGGGTAAAGCGCGCCGCGGCAAAAATTTGGGAGGGGCAACCCCCTCCCTTTTCGGTATGCCACGGGCCCCTTTAAAAAAAACCACAAAACCCCCCTCCACCTAACTGCTTTTGGGTTTGGGAAAAGCCAGGAAAATGCCCTTATAGCCAGGTAGGCCCCCCCCAAACCAGGAAATTTCCCTTAAAAGGGCCGGAAAAATGCCCCCTTTGTACCAAGTAGATGCCCCCCCTGTAGCCAGGTTTGAGCCAAATTTTTAGGCCCCGGGAGATTGCCCCCCTTTTTTAGCCAGGTAGGGGTGGCCCCCTTTTTTAGCCCGGAAAGGGGCCCCCCCTTTTTTTAGCCCGGTAAATGCCCCCATGTTAGCCAGGTATTTCCCCCATTGATTGCCAGGGAGTGCCCCCATTGTTCCAGGTAGTGCCCCCCTTTTTTTGCCAGGGAGTGCCCCCATTGTTAGCCAGGTAGTGCCCCCATTGTTTGCCAGGTCGTGCCCCCCTTTTTTTTTGCCAGGTAGTGCCCCAATTTTTTAGCCAGGTAGTGCCCCCAAATTTTTTGCCCGGTAGATGTCCCCTTGTTGCCAGGTAAGGGGCCCCCCCTCTGTTAGCCAGGTAGTTTCCCCCCCCTCGTTTGCCAGGAGGAAAAGGGCCCCTTGTTGGGCCAGGGAGATTTTCCCCTTTTTTTGCCTGGTAGTGCCCCATTTTGTTAGCCAGTTATTTCCCCCCTTGTTAGCCAGGGAAATGCCCCCATCTGTTAGCCAGGGTAGTGCCCCTCTGTTGCCAGGGGGGTTTCCCCCTCCCGTTGCCAGGTTTTGCCCCCATTGTTGCCAAAGGGGATGTCCCCTTTTGTTGCCAGTTTGTGCCCCTCTGTTGCCCGGATTTCCCCCCCTTTTTAGCCCCGGTAGTGCCCCCATCTGTTAACCAGGGAGGCCCCCCCTCGTTAGCCAGGTAATGCCCCCCCTGTTTCCCAGGGGTGCCCCCCTGTTGCCAGGTTTGCCCCCCCTCTGTTTGAAATTTGTGCCCCCCCCGTTGCCAGGGAGTGCCCCCCCTTTTTTGCCAGGGAGTGGGCCCCCCCTTTTTGCCCCGGTTTGTGCCCCTTTTTTTGCCAGGTAGTTGCCCCCCTTGTTGCCAGGTTGTGCCCCCCAAAGCAAAAAAAAATAAAAATAATTTAAAAACCACTTACCTTACCCAGGCCCCCCGCAGCTCGCGGCCGTCCTGCCCCCATCCTTAAACGGCGCAGGGGGAAGGGGAAAGCAGCCCCCGCTCACTTCCCCCTGCGCCGCTGACCTGGAAGTCGGGACCCCACCCCCGGGGCCCCACATACAGGGGGAGGGGGGGAGGTGGGGGTGATCCCTCCTGCCTCCCCCCCGCACAGTGAGACCGCGGGTGGGTGGTGCCCGCTGGGCCGCTTCACCCGTGTAGGAGCGGCCCCGGGGGTGGGGCCCAAGAGTTAAACGCAGCGCGTACTCTTGCGCCCGGCCCGGGAATTTAAAGGGAAACCCCCCCGCCTGAGGGGCGGGAAAGGAAAGCCAACTCCCCCGGGAGGGGGGGAGGGGGGGCCCCCAAATAGCGGGAAACCCCCCCCGCCAAAAACTGGAAAAGTTTTTGGGGATGTATGGCCCTTTATATGGGGAGAAAGTGCTTGGTTAAAATGGGGCTGCTTTGCATACCCTTTGTCCGTGGGTTTCCCCCCGTGTTAGGGAGAGGTTTTGGGGAAAAATAAATAAAACCCCCCCCCGCATAGTTAATAACATTTCTTTCTTTTTGCAAACTCGCGTAAAGTTCATTGCTTTTAGGAATAACCCCAAAAAGGGTTTTTAAGGGCCATTTTATTTCCCAAAAAGGCCTTCCCGGTTTTTCTTGGGGCTGGTGCACCTAAAATGCACTGAAGGAAAAGGGGTTTAAAAAAGGCCATGGCTGGGGGTTTGTGTTGCAAAACTTGTAAACAAATTTGCCCGTCTTGCTGAAATACCTTTAGCTGTGATATTTAATTTTCCCCGTCCCCCAGGTTTTTAGTTTTTGTGGGGGAGGATTTCAGGGACCCTGGAATGATTTCCCCATGGAGATAATCATTGCTGGGGTCAGGGAAAACTTTATTCCTTTTTTCCATCAAGGCAACCTGTAACTCCTCTCCCCCCCTCTCCACCCCTTTAGCCCGTCTCCCCCTCCCTTAAAAACATCAAGTTGGGTAGGAGAATAGATAGTGAAAACCCCATTAGTGAGAATTTCTATAACAACATCCCCCAGGGCCCCCTCTTTTGCCGCGGTGTCTGATGGGGGTTAAAAAACGGCAACGGGCGGAGCCACCTGCCGGCGCTGTTACTTGGGGCCCGGGGGTTTTGCGGCGAAATTTTCCGCTAACAACCCCCCGGCTGTGCGGGGAGGTCGGGAGCGATCCCCCCGCAAAGCCCTTTCGGCCCCGGGGCGTACTCATACGCCAAAGGTCGTTTTAAAGGGGGGAAAAAATTTTTTTGGGTTTTTAAACTTTTTTAACCCCTTTCCCCCTTTTTTAAAAACTATTTCCCCCCCCCCCTCCCCCTCTACTCCCTGATTTATTTCTAAAATTTCCCGCTCTTTCTTCCCCTATTTGCACGCTATATGTGTAGTTTTCCCCCCCCAAGTCCCCAAATTTTTAAAAATTCCTCCCAAATTCCTGGCCCCTTTTGTCCCCCAATTAAAAAAGGCCCGCACCCTCCCCCTTTTTTGGGGCAGCCCGTCCCTAGCTAGGTCTGTAGCCCAAAACAGAAGTCAGCCCTTTTTTCCAAAAAAAACCCCAAACCCTCCTCCACCCCCAAAATTTTTTTTGCCACTTTTTACCTCTCAAAAGGGCCTTCTGCCCCCTCTGGGGTGGCCCATGGAACAGGTTAGTTTTTTTGAAAATATTTCTTTCGAGGTCCTTGCCTTTAACTTTTAGCCTAAGTCCCTGGAATTTTTTTAAGGGCACTCCAAACCCACCCCTAACTTTGTCAAAATTTTGCCAAGTGGACCAGACAGCCCGATTTTTCACCCGCCCCACCCACAAACTGCAACCCGATCCCCGATATGTATAAAAATTTGGGCCCCCGGTAAACAAAATTCTGTTTAAAGATCCCCGGGCCCTTTTTGCAGATTTCCCTGTTTTTTTCCCCTAAAAATTTGGGCCCCCCGCTAAATGCACCTGTTTAGCTTGCCCGGCACTCCTATTTTTCCCGACCCGACGGACAGGGCAGGGGTTTGTTTTTAGCGCAGTTGGGGCAATTTTTTGAACTGACATTTTCCCCCATCTGCCCTCTAAAAAATTTTTTTGGGGTTTGGGTATATCAGGGGCTAGCCTTTTAACAATTTTCCCTTACCTTATTTTTGACTGTTAACCCCCAAATAGCGCCTTTATTTCCCTGCCCTCCATGCTGCCAAACCCCCCTCCCCCTTTTACACCTTTCGAGTGGCAGCGACTCGCTTCCAAAGTTGGCAATGGATTTTCAGCGTTACCACTTTCTCAGTGGACCCCGGATTTTGCCCTAAGTGTGACAGAAAAATCGCACAGCAGTATGTACCCGGGGAAAAGGCTGTTTAAGGATTCCCCCATTTGGCACCCGGATGGTATTTTTTAAATCATGGAAAATCATGGGGGTGTTAAAAACAGAGGGATACCCCCTATAAAAAAAAAAATTTGTACAATACTGTCCCAATTTTTTAAAAAACCCCCAAAAATTTAAAATGCA
>JAODAL010079571.1:0-12534 GCA_025379985.1 Phyllomedusa bahiana | reverse complement strand
GGATGGATTGTTTGGCGGGAGTCTACCAGGTCGCTCCCCCTGATGTGCCCTTGCTTGCGGTGGCAGCCAAGGTGTAGCGTGGACAAAATCGTAAGGCAAACTAGTCGGGACAGGGGGTTTAGGTCAGTACTGGGGGCAAGGTTCTGGTTGAGGACGGACTTCGGTAACGAGATATCAAAAAGACTCAAGAACGCTTTCTTTTAAAAGGCAATAAGGCATTAAAGATCCTGGCAAGGGGATCAGGAAGTGGCAGGCTTCAATAGGGGCAGCGTCCGACAATAGAAAATTACCGGTGGGCTGGCCCTTTAAATTTAACACTGCCGGCGCGCGCGCCATAGGGAGCGGGGACGCACGCCGGGAGACAGAGACATAAGCAGGAGCGCGGCTGGGTGGGTAAGGCCGAGACTAGGCAGCGGCGCCACTTGCCAGTGGGACACCGATGCGCCTGCGACCCGGGGTGAGGGTCACATGGGCACTCGTGTCAATAAGAGGAGTCTCACTTCCTAATGACAGGAAACTGAAACAGCAGCGTAAAAATAAAATTATAAATAATAGCTCTAAATATATTAGAGAACCCACAAGACTGCAAGACCTCAGAAAGTCATCTTGGACCTGAGTAGGGTCCCTCGGGTCTGTGGGCCCCATAACAGCTGCTATGCCTGCTATGGCTATAGTTACGCCCATGCCCCTTCCCTTAATACCTCAGAATTTCCTAATAATGATTTTGAGAATGGGTTTAACTAAACCAGACTCGGTGATGTATTTATCGTTGTAAAACACACTGTACATATGAGATGATGGAAATGTCTAACATTGAGGAGCAGCCCCTGCCCTGTGCAAGACAGGAAATAATTTTTACAGATGATGTCCAGGATCTAAGCCTCCAAATGTTGGCATAAAACAGATGGGGACAAATATTAAATATTAAAAACAATTATTAAATTAAAAATAATATATTATGTAAATTAGATTGCTAAGTATAACTGAAATTACTGTTTTTATAATTATACTGTTATATTTGTAAAAAAAAACTTAAATAATTGTAATTTTATAATTACTATTTTAATAATTATTTTACTAGTATTACTATTGCTAAGCATTACTAACTACATCCATAGGCATCCAAGGGCATATTCACAAAAGGTGCAGACAGAGTAGTAAGCAGGATTTCCCCCACCCAGGGGAAATGTTTAGCTAGCTGAGTCAAAGCGGAGTTACCCTAGGTCTATGTTGAAGTAACAGGAAGTGACATCGGACATGACATTTGATGTCACTTTCGGGTATCATAGCCTATGTAAAAAGCAACAGGAAATGATGTTGAACGGTCAGTCATACTGGAAGTTAGGCCGCACAGGAAGCGTTACATCACCAGACTGGTACAGTAACCCTTAACTCAACTTAGGGTTATGGTTAGAAAAACTTGGGTTTGGGATGTCCCAAATCTAAATTCTTTCACAGCTTTGGTCAAACCTTTGTGGAACTGAACATTCGAGCAACACTAGAGAAAACTCCTACAAACATGGAGAGGCATAGACCTTGGTCAGATTTATCAAGAATGCTAACCCCTCCGCCCTTGTTTCCAGAAAGAAGTGTAGAGATGCACTATTATAGAAGACACGACACTGATTTTAGAGTATGCTATGTGGCCCTATTCCTCATAACTCACGTCATTCCAATTTGTTCAACATTAGACAATTCATTATTAAGCGTACTGTAATGAATACATAAAAATAATTATAATAAAATATCAGTAAGATAATATAATAAAATGCTATAAAATAATAGTAATAAAACCAATAATAATGATAATACTAATAGTAATGCTGATGATAATAATAATATAGTTCACATAATGTACAATAATAAATAATGTAGAATAATAATAATGATAATATTAATTTAATACAGTGTAACATGAACAAAATAATAATAATAATTGTATAAAATACTACTACTTATTCTAATAATAGTAAAATAATAATAATAATAATAATAATAATATAGTTTACATAATGTAGAATAATAATAATGATAATATTAATTTAATACAGGGAGTCCTCGACTTATACTGTTCTGACTTACATCTGCCCCCTAGTTACAAACGGAGACTTATGGGGCATGCTGGAGCTTTTTAGTTCCATGGCCACGTAGATAGTAGCTGTGGAACGACAAGTTCCAGCATGCCACAGCAGCACATGAGGTGAAAATGAGGTGAAATCTTCTTAACAGGGACACAGACAGCAAAACAAATGTAAAAACCTTTCTCTGCACTATCCAAAACTAAAAACAAACCCTTTCGTGCTCGAGTTACATTTAATAAATCTACCTGTTTCGACTTACATACGAATTCAACTTAAGAATAAACCTACAGTTCCCTATCCCGTTCGTATCCCAGGGACTGCCTGTATAACATGAATAAAATAATAATAGTAATTTTATAAAATACTACTACTTATTCTAATAATAGTGTAATAATAATAATAATAATAATAATAATAATAGCAAACGTTATTTATATGGAAATAATCATTTCGGAAGACAAAAACCCAATAATGATTATAAATTTCATTCCAGTATTCTCCAGAACATTATTCATACAGAACGACTTCCTATCTCTGAAGTAATGGTCCTGGGGGACTCCAAATCAACAAACACACATTAGGATCTAGTCTGCTGCGGCAGCGCGCGTGCGGAGGAGCGATCTATATTTGTTACAATGATCTTGAGAAAGTCAGTTTCTGTTTTCTCAATCAAGGGAGACCATTTCCAAATGGGAGCGAAAGAATCAAAGTTAGTGATATGTTTCCTTGATATGTGAGCCCTGTGTGCTAGTGTGATACTGTGATAAGGCAAGCTGCTTGTGAAGCTGAGGTTGTAACAATGAAAGCCTATCACATGTCACTCCATTCATTATCATTCAGCTCAGGTTACAGATTCGCTGCACCTCCAATCAACCTTAGCAAAACCATTAGGGGAAAAGGATGAGAGCAGAGTAGAGTATCTACTTTGTTGGCAGACGCAAAGCTTAACCCATTTGTTTCCAGCAAGAAATTCAAGACAAAAATAAAAATCTGTGAAACGCGTTGGAGAAATGCAAAGGTATTGCAGCATAAATGTGCATCTCTGACAGGCTTTGGAGGTGATAAGAAAATTGTTGTTGAGGAAATGTGTTTGTTTCGCTCTTATCCAACCAGTTCTGACACCTGTCATGATTAATCTTGAGGAAACAAGTCAGTAAATGAGATTATGAGGGAAGAGATGGCTGCTAGTGCTGAGAAGGAAGCTGCTGTTATACAGTCTACTTGGCTACTGATTCCTTTAATGAAATTGTTGTGCAATTTGCTGCTTAGACGCAAAATTGACAGTAAACAGGGGGCACGCCCAGATGTAGCAGGGACATTAGGTACCTTATACCAGATATTCAACCTGTGGCTCTTCAACTTTTATGCAAAACTAGAGACCGGTGTTATCTGCGCATGCTGGGCGTTGTAGTTTTGCTACAGCGGGAGAGCTACCGGTTGAAGAAAATTGCCTTATACTATTACCTTTAGCTTTGTGTTGTGTGCGCTTTACAGGGCAATTTATGCAAGCTGTAAATTTTAGATTTACTGATGAGGTAAATGAAACAGGCTTAGCTGTTTTCACACGGAAAATTGCCTTTTTTTTCTCCAGGTAATGTATGTTAACACACCCAAGCATGGCTTCCCATCTGCCTTGTCATGACAAATTACCAGCACAGTCATGGGTGAAAATGATTTTCTTCAAATGGGAATTCCACTGGAAGGTGTTGTCTAGTTTGATATTCCTTTTTTTGTCAAAATGTTAAAATAAATCAGCTGCTGGGACCCAACAATCTCCTATTATTTGTAGAGGATCTTGGCAAAGAGTGTTTCATTTCCCTACAGTGCCTCCACAGGGGAATTTAGGTACTACATGAAGTAGATTGAAATCATTGGCATGAACGTGTTGGGACCTCTAAAGACCCAGATGCTGTTTGTGGCCACTTCAGGATCTCTAACGGCGATCCTGAGTGAGGAATTCTCTTTATTAACTTTGAATTTCCTAAGAGTATTTCAGAATGGGTTTTATAACCCAGACGACACCTTCAGGCAATCTTGTGTCATGCCTTTAAGACACTCGATGAGCCCCATTGTCACTCATCCGAGTTACAGAATTGGTTTATTGAATTTCTTCATAGCTGAGATGAAGCTTTGTCTTTTGTCGCTGATGATTCTACTACAGGGGTGTCAAACTCCTTTTCACAAAGGACCACATCAGCCTTGTTGTCTTCAAAGGGTTGCTTGTAACTCCAAGGGTATGTTCACACGTACCAGTGGTCACAGCACGGGGGGGAGATGGGGTGGGCGGCCACATTTACTTTCATTATCCCTGCTGCGTATACGCCGGAAAGGAGAAACAAGTTACTTCTTTACCCCGGTGTTCAATACGCAGCGGGGAAGATGGCAGGTAATCATAGCTCTCTGTGACAGCTATGATTACCGTAATTACAGGACGTATTGCCCTATAAGACGTCATGTCAACATAGCCTAAGGCTAAGTTCACACAGCATAATTACACCATGTGTTCGGGAGCTCCTGCGTGGCGGTGGGGGCGACCCATAGACATGCATTACTCGCGGCACGTAAACGCCGTGAATAATTGACATGTCACTTATTTCCCCGCGAGGCGTATTGTCCGAGCGGGGAGATGAGGCGCAAAACATAGTTCTCTATGAGAACTGTGGATTACTGTAATTATTGGGACGTATTTCGGCCCGTATTGTATGCCGCGAAATATGGGCCGAAATACGTCCCAATTTAAGCCGTGTGAACATAGCCTAAGAATGTATAAATGTAAGGTACTGGCTTGACCAAAAATCCTTTTTGCTTTCTCAAGACTCGGTGGGTCAAAAGCAAATTAAGGATTTGTTACATCAACAGAGGGCGCTGTGGGCGTCTCAGCCCCCTTTTCCCATAATGCCCTTGTGATATGCAGATGCTAAGTAGAGGGCGAAAAGGCAAAACAAACTCTACAAGCCGTTCGTTCGGTGCTCTCCTTAAGGAGAGATCTTCCCTTTCTGAACTACTCCTTAACATATTGTTAAATAACCTGAGAAACCATGTGCATCAGATGGAAGTATCCCAGCGGCTTTCTATGGTGTATGTACTTTGTTTTCTGGGTTGTTGATAAAGTAGTTCAAATTGTACCACCAGAGATATTATGGTGCACCATGTGGTCAGTAGAAGGCCAAAATGTTTTTTATGGTTGTATATCAGCCAGTCCCTTCTACCTCTTTAGCACTGATTTTCCTAGTTTGGAGAGCGGTTATGGTGCCTGGATATGGCTGTGCCACCACCTGTGAGTTGCTTAGTAGATTGGTGTGGAGGTGTACCCTGGAACTGCAGATCTAGGATGTCCCAGCTCCTTTTGTTGCTGTATCTGCCAGACTGTGTTCTTCAGGGAAGGTGGAAATGCAGTCCATCTGCATTTTGAGTTTGTGCATCCTTGCGCGCTGTTTCTAAGCTCTTGAAGGCCACATCAAATAAAGTGTTTTGCCCCATTGAGCCAAGGGGCCTTGAATCTGACATATGTGTTGTACTTCATTGGTGAGATTGTTCTGTATTGGCAAAAGTCTATGCCAAGGAGTGGAATCTAAGGAGCACCTTTGGCAATGTCAGACTGAGATGCCTATAGCCCACCAGTGGACTTAATATTTCTCCCTTAAAAGCAGTCTCAGGCCTGATATACCAAGGTGCCCACCAGGACCCCATCAAGGCGGTTTCTTCTGTCTGCCAGTCCAAACCTGCACATTGGATCTAGACTGCTATATAGGGATCTGGACTTGGCTAATGGGAACTCCCAGGTCGCTACACTCAGTGTAGTCAGCTGATTAATACAGATGCAGTAAAACAGGATCAGGCAGAAGACATGGTCAACAAGCTATAGGTCAGGGCAGACAGAGTTCTGTTATCACAAGAAACAAGCAGAAGGTCAGGGCAGGCAACAGACAAATAACAAGCTGGTTAAGGACCTTAAGCAGACGCAGAAATGAAATATCTTTGCAGCTCACTCACTATAAAAAAACCTATTGCTCGAGCAACGGGTGGTATATAAGTGTCCCTTTGGATGTGCAGACATTGGTGGAGGAAGAAAACATTGACATACAATGGCCCTTTAAATGCCCACGGGATCTGCTCTAGAGAGATGGGGTACCCAGATGTCCAGTGCCCATGGCAGCTAAGAAGGAGTGGAAGAACATATGCTGTTATATTTGAATCAATGACAAAAAAGAAAATATACAATAAACCAATGAGGGCAAAATTAATATTTCAACCCTCCTAAGTCTTAATCAGACATTTGGCAAATAACAAAACATGAATAATTAGTATCATGTAAAGTAATGAAAACACAACATATATAATTTACTTTCTATTGAAATCTATTGTAGCTATATCTAGGCTTAGGGTTTACTAAGAAATCATAGTTTATTACATACCTCGGGGCTGAT
This sequence comes from Phyllomedusa bahiana, assembly GCA_025379985.1. Lineage (NCBI taxonomy): Eukaryota > Metazoa > Chordata > Amphibia > Anura > Hylidae > Phyllomedusa > Phyllomedusa bahiana. The sequence goes on along the minus strand of JAODAL010079571.1, from coordinate 6,026 downwards.
ATATTAGAAATGTACCGCTCTCTCACAGGTTCCTCCCTGCTTCAGTATGATCTCATGCAGCTAATTATGATTTATTCCTCCTTTAAAGGGAACCTGTCCATAGCTTGTGCTGCTCTGGCTGTGAGCAATATATGCTAGTTATATACACCCTGGGCGACATGTATGTACCAGGTTTTGCAATTTCGCCCGGGTGACCCCTTCCAAATGTATGAGAATCCCTAAAGAAGCATTTATGCTATTTATCATACATGAAAAAAACTTTGAGATTCTCAGTTCACACGTTTTGATCAAAAAATGCTTAAGCCCCCATGGCTTAAAAAGTGAAACTCAAGGCGGGTGTCCTACGCTATTTTACCTCTCAATAGAGCCAAATTCAGACTTCTCATTGGGCCAACCGACCTCCATAATCCAGAGAGAAAAATAAATAAAAGACACCAACCTTACAAACATGCTGCACTTATAACAGCCTGTGAAGGTGGGCGGAGTGCAAAAAACCAAAATGAGGCATCCCTTTCCCCCCTATATAGATTAAAACAAATTCCAATACAAGTAATTCTCCCAAAAAAAAACTTTTTGAAAAGAAAAATGTAAGCGGGGTGGTTAAGTTTTTTTGTCAAAACGTGTGAACTGAGAATCTCAAAGTTTTTTTTTTGTATGATAAAATAGCAAAAAAGTTCTTTGGGGTTTTTCCCATGTATTGTTTTCCCCTTTTAGAGTGGTGTGCCACGGGTTTATGGTGTGGTTTTAAAAAAAAAAAAAAAAAAAGTAAAATATTTTTATTTTTTTGAAAAAAAAAAACGAACCCTGCCAGGGCCCCCGGGTTCAATTATGCTATATAGAAAGAAAGGGGAAACCCTGTTTGTTCCTTGGGAACAAAAAAAGTTTTAAAACCAAGACTTTTTTTGAAATGCCCCCCTTTGTGTTTTTTGAAATTTTTTTTTGCAAAATGCACCAGCATTAAATTGCTATGGATTTCTGCAAAAAAAGGCGCCAAAAAATGCCCGGACTTTCATGACCCCAATAGCAAATTTTTTCCCCTGCTCTGCCCGCCAAAAACGAGCAAAAAAAAAAATGTTTGTAGAATACGAACTTTTTTTTACTATTAAGGTCTATGGGACCTGTCTTCAGCGTTTTTTCACATTCTAGAAAATAAAAAACCTGAAAATTTTTTTTTAGGGGGAACATAGCCTTAGGGAGTCTGTAATGCAATGCTTTTGGGGAAGAGTATGCAAAATATCTCTCCTCTAGAAGGAAGAAAGCAGCTTCTCTAGTGCCACCTACAGGAGAATTCTCTTTAAGTCAATGTCTCCTTCTTTAAATCCAACCTATCACATAGCTATGAAATTCCATATGGCTAAACTTTATCTCCCCTGACACAATCAGTTGAGAAGAGTTGGGTGGCCCCTGCCCACATCAGCACTTGCTGGATCTTTAATTAACTGAATTATATACTGGGATAGAGTTATCAGAAAATCATCATTAGCAGCAGCCAGTCTGATTTCTGCTATCATTTGTTGTAGGGTTTTTGAAAAATGAAAGCACCAACGTGGGAATATTTTTGTCATAGAAATTACAGCTCAAAACAATAGTTATGTAAAAAAATCACCCAGTAGAAACAAAAAGGGAAAAAGCAGATCTAAATTAATAAGCAATATGGTTACCGTTTTTGGCAAGGGGGCGGGAATCACCACTTGGATTTCCAATACCAATGAAATGACCTGGGTCTAGGAAGAACAATGAAAGGCCTGTGTTCCCCAAAAACTATTGGGGACATGCCCTATATTCCCCTTGAAATTCTTTCCGATACATTTAGGAACATGGAGCCACATGTCGAAATGTGTCTGGCAAAAAACAGAGGTCTCTACCAGCATCACATGTAATGCAATAGATTATGCACACATCAAGGTATAGAGCGGATTGCTTTATCTTATTGGGAGTTACAACCAGGGGCGTAGCTAAGGGTCGGGACAAGTGAAGACTTAAACCCGGGAAAACCTCTCCCCCCATTCAGGTGGAGAGGGTTTGGGGATGTTTAGGAAGTGGGGGTGGAATAGAACTGAATGCCATCAACGTCTGTAGTGAGAAAGCCCCTTTATTTATTTTTTAACAGTAAAAGTGGCGCAAAAATAATTTGTGTACTTGTGTAACTTTTCGTTTATATATAGGAGATGGAAAGTTTTTATATTCATACGCGGGGGAGGTAAAAGTTTTCGATTTTGGGCGTTAAATTTTTTTTTATAAAAATTTTTATTATGTTTTGTGTTTTGTTATTTTTTTATATCCCCCATACGTGCTCCACTCAGATACCCCCCCCCCCCCAACTGACACTGCTCCCCTCAGACACGGGCAGAAGCGCCCCACCCGAATTACTCCAGTGCTTCCACTAGATAACCCCCCTGAAGCTGCTCCAACTCAGATACTGCCCCGACAGTGTACCGTACGGCCCCTGAAATGCCCACTGATAAACCCCCCCCCCCCTCATGCAGTGCTCATAGACAGGGCATGAGAGTGCCACAGAAAACCCCCCTAAATTGTCCATAGAAAACCCCCCATGACAGTCCCCCCTCAGAAAACCCCCCATGACAGTGCCCCACTTCCCCCAACTGAAAGTGTCCCTCGATACCCCCAAAAGTGCCCCACTCAGTCCCCCTCATAAAGCCCCACTCAGATAACCCCACTGACAGTGTCCTCAGTCCCCCCAGACAGGCCCCATCAGACCCCCCCACTGACGTACCCCCACTCAAAAACCCCTACGCAGCTGCCCATCAGACCCCCCAATACAGCTACTCCACTCTCCCCCACTGACAGCTACCCACTCGTCCCCCCACTGCAGCTGTCCACCAGAAAACCCCCACTGACAGCTGCTCATCAAAACCCCCACACGAAGTACCCCATGATCCCCCCTGACAGCTACCCCACTCAGTTTTCCCCCACTGACGTGCTCCACTCAGATACCCCCACGACAGTGCCCCCAGAAACCCCACTGACGCTATCCACTAGAAAACCCCACTGACAGTGCTCCATAATACCCCCATGAATGCTCACCGATAACCCATGACAGCTACTCCACCAATCCCCCCACTGAAGTGCTCAGTCCCCCCCACTGAAACTTCCCCACTCAGATCCCCCCACTACAGTTATAATAGTCCCCCATGACTTTTCCCCCATAGAAACCCCCGACTGACGTGCCCCACTAGATCCCCCCAACCAAAAATTCCCCATTAGATACCCCTATGAAACAGGCTCCCCAGATACCCCCCCACTGACAGTGCTCCCCTAGCCCCCCCCACTGACAGTGTCCATCGATACCCCCTGACAGTCCCATCAGTCCCCCTAGACAGGCCCCATCGATCCCCCCCCACTGAAGAGCTCCACTCGATACCCCCCGGAGACAGCGCTCCACTCAGATCCCCCCCCCACCCCTGCAGCAGTGCCCCACCGATACCCCCCACCCACTGAAAAGCAGTGCCACTCAATACCCCCCCACCCTGAAGACGTGCCCATCAGATACCCCCCCCCATGCAACAGTGCTCCCCAGAAACCCCCCCACCCCTGAAAGACAGTGCCCCACTCAATACCCCCCCCCCCCACTGAAAGAAGCTGCCCCACTCAGTCCCCCCCCCACTGCAGACAGCTGCCCCATCGATACCCCCCCCCCCCACTGAAACGTCTCCACCAGATACCCCCCCCCCCACTGCGACAGCTGCCCCATAGTCCCCCCCCACCCAGAAGACGGCCCCACTCAGATCCCCTCCCCCCACCCCTGACAGACACGGCTCCACTCAATCCCACACCCAGTCCCCCCTCCCCCCAACACAACTGAACGTCCCAGTGTCGGTAAGATGGGATTTGGGCCCAAACCGTGACAGTAAGTTAAATTTTCTTTGCAGGGGGGCCCATAGGACTGCGCCCCCCATGCAGCCCGTACAATGGAGATCCACCATTCCTCCGTTAGATCTATTAGGTTTTGGCTTTAAATGTATCTAAAAAGTGAAATTTAAGGAACCTTAAAGGGGGTTTTTTTCACCATGGCTCGGGCCCTGTTTTGCAGCCAGCTTGACTCCCCTTTCCCAGGTGGTGCAGCGTGTTACGCAGTGATCAATTTTTCAACTTGCTATTCTTACGAGCCTGTTACGGTGACATGAGGCGGGGTTTTTAAAAAACGTATGCAAAGGGATCAGATTTTTTAATGGTTAAAAATTCTGTCAGTAATTTATACATAAACAAGTTCTTTGTTGGATAATCAAGCAGCAGGAACTTTGGAAAAAGGGGGAACAGGGTTTAGAAACTGGGGAAACGTGTACAAAGCAGGAGATAAAATATCCTTATTTCCTAATCAAAAAAAAATCAAAAAAGCAATGTATTGGTAATGTCTTTATTTATCTTTGCATAATGTTTAAAATCTCAAATGTGGGGATGACGAATTCTTTTCTGGAGGTGCGAGCGGGTCACTATAAGTGCTTAATCTGGAGAGATTACAGAAAGCTGGAGAAACAGGCAGAACATGCTTCACACCTGTTTAGGTAAATCACACAGCTGGTCCGTTTAATCCCGTGAGAGGGGCAGGGAAACTGAAGGATAAGTACAATTTATAGGATTATCCATGCCTGATGCAGAGAAGGAGAAGAAGAACGTATTTGAATATGTTTTCAGGTCCGTTCAATATATTGAAAAAACGGACCCCAAAACGTATTCAACAATGTTCAGCTACTTAAAGGGGGTTTTTATACAGATTCATTTACTTTAGTCCCGTTTTCTTGGTTTTTCTTTTTAATTCAGGGGGTATTTATGGCTTTGAGGCTGCAGTAAAGCCGGGTTTGTTTGAACCCTCTGGCACCTATAGGGAAAATCAACAGGTTGTGCATAGCGATGAAGAGCTGATGCGCCCCTACAAAGGGGATATCTAGGAAAAGGTAGGACACTGTTAAGGACACATATTGCAAAGTATTTGTTTTTGAAAGATCTTTAAATATAAAAAACGAATCCTTGTAGTAGACAACCCCTTTACATAAAAAGCAAGTAAAACACGCTAGTAAAAAGGGAGCCGATCAAAAAAAGACATGTCAATTCTTGACCCGTTTTACGCAGCAGGCCCCTTATTTAAAAACTATAGGGTGCGCCCTGCGACAAAAAAAAGCATAAAAACAGCAGCACATTTTTGGGTAGGGTTTTGGATACTTTTCATGCAGCTTTTTTCCGTACGTTTTTCAGATCTTAAAATGTTTTGGATACACTGGTAAATTATACTCGACATGTGCGGTTTTTCTGTTTTTTCCCTTTCCTTTTTTGAAGCCATTTTCTACAAGTAAAACATTTTTTTGGGTCTGGAAAAATAAAGAAAACATATGAAGAAGAGTCCCCTTAGCGCTGGCTGATCTTACAAATATCTCCAATGCCCAAAAAGTTTATCCATACATTGGGGTTTAGCCCCAAATTTTTGGTTAAAAGGGGGTTTTTATCAAGGTTGTCCCCCTCCATTCTAGATATCCCCCCTTTGTTGGGTCATCAGTTTCTGTTCCCTATACTCGATGTTTTTCTACCTTGTTTGGCTGCCGCAGGGGTTTTATAGCACGATCTGTTTTATCTATGCAGATAGGGGCCCGATGGTTCTAAGCTACAGACCCGGCTCTACTGCGCCTTAGTAAGCCCGAAACACCCCCTGAATTCAAGTGAAACAAAAAAACAGGACTGAGGTAAAGGGTCAATTTTAGTGAGACAACCCCTTTAAATGCTGTGAATTTGTGTGTTTTGGAAATATTTTTGGCAAACATAAATGTTGGTGTGAAACTAAAGGGTATGTTTTTAATGGGTAATTGCGGCAGTAAATACGGCGATTTGGGAGTCTTTTACTTTGGGCGTTGTGGGGCTGGCAGTCGCCCCCCCATGACGCATTACTGCGGGGCATATTCCCGAAGTAAAAGACATTCACTTATCTCCCCCCCACGTTAAAACATCTATTGATTGATCGTATTGTACGAGCGGGAGAGGGGGCGTAAAATTTTGACTTATTTTTGACTTTTTTATTT
>JAODAL010079570.1:0-12535 GCA_025379985.1 Phyllomedusa bahiana | reverse complement strand
AGCATATAGTGGGTCCTACATAGGAGTCTTATGATCACAGTTACAGAGTGTATGACTGCAAAGCATAGGGAGACCCAGCAAACTCCCACAAACAGGAGAGGGAAGTCAGAGGACCAAGGACCAACATTTGCCCTAGGGCATATAGCACTCTAATTACACAACTGAGTCTGAGGTCACAAACCACCTCCAAGAGACAGGACCAATTCTTATTTAATGAGGAACCTATTCCTTTATGTCTATGTTGACTTTCCTGTCTCGGAAGAGATACAGCTTGTAATGCAGAGGCGGATTCGTTGGACCACCGCAAGCGATGATAGCTAAGCCACGCCAGGGAGCGGAGTCTAAGTAGCCCCCGGTTTTCACCAGAGCCCGCCGCAAAGCGGGATGGACTTGCTGTGGCGTGAGGCTACCAGGTCGCTACCCCTGACGTGACTTGCTTGCGATGGCTGCCGGGGTACAGCGTGGTACACAGACGTAATCCAGAGGCGTAGTCGGGGACAGGCAGGAGGTCAGGGTAGGCGGCAGAGGTACGTGGTCAGAGACAGCCAGATGGTCAGGGCAGGCGGCAAACAGGCAAGGTCAGGAAACGTAAGCAAGCGGACTGGTACACGGGTGATCAATACAGAACTCCAATACTCTCTAAACTCAAGGAAAACACACCAACGGACTGGCAGGAAGTGCTGGGGCGTATTCCTTAAATAGAACCAGCGCCCGACAATAGACCAATTATCGGGACGCTGGCCCTTTAAATCCAGCGAAGCTGTCGTGCACGCGCCTTAAGCAGCGGGCACGCGTGCGGCGGCCGGGACGGGCAGGAGCAGCGTTCACAGGAGCGTGGACGGGTAAGTGAAGCAGCGCAGGAGCCCGGACCGCAGAGGGATGGTCGCGGGCATCCGCGGCAACTGCGCTGGACCCCCTGCGGGCTGGGGGGGCGATCGCGGGGAGCTGGCGGGCTCGCGATCCCCGTGACAGTACCCCCCCACCTCCCTTAGGTCTCCCCCTCTTTTTTTTGGAACCTAGAGAGGAGGTCAGGAGACAGGTTGGCCTCAGGTTCCCAAGAACGCTCTTCCGGCCCGAACCCCTTCCAGTCAATGAGAAAGAACCGCTTCCCCCTCACTGTCTTCTCCGCCAGCACCTCCTTGACCTCAAAGATGTTATCAGAGTTGGCCACAGGAGAAGGCGAGACAGACCCCCGGGAGAAGCGATTCAGCACCACTGGCTGGAGGAGAGAGACACAGGGTATACACAGGGTAGGAGGCAAGCGAAGCTTGTAGGATACTGGGTTTAGTCGCCGAAGTACCACAAAAGGACCTACGTATTTAGGGCCTAACTTGTAGCTGGGCACCTTGAAGCAGATGTACTTGGTGGACAACCAAACCCTATCGCTTGGCCCAAATAGGGGCGGGGGCCTACAGTACCTGTCAGCCTGGACTTTGGTACGAGCAGAAGCCCGTAGCAGGGCCTGTCGAGTGAGCTGCCAGAGAGCCTTGATGTCCCTTACTTGGGAATCCACGGCCGGGACATGACACGAGGTAGCTATTGGGAGGGGCGGGCGGGGATGCAACCCAAAGACGACAAAAAAGGGGGAGGCCCCAGCGGATTCTGAATCTAAAGAGTTATAGGAAAACTCTGCCCAGGGGAGAAGATCAGACCAGTTATCTTGACGAGCGGACACAAAATGCCGCAAGTAGGTACCCAGCATCTGGTTAACACTCTCTACCTTTCCATTAGTTTGAGGGTGGTATGCAGATGAGAAGTCCAACTGAACCTGAAATTGGCCATACAGAGCTCGCCAAAATTTAGTGATGAACTATACTCCCCTGTCAGAGACAATGTGTAAAGGAAGACCGTGCAAACGAAAAACATGACTGAAAAAAAGTTGGGCCAGTTTGGGGTGCAGAGGGGTAACCCAGGCAGAGGGATAAAGTGAGCCATCTTTGAGAAACGGTCGGTTTCTACCCAGATGACCGTGTTTCCAGATGAGGGCGGGAGGTCTGTAACAAAGTCCATGGCTACATGGGTCCAGGGTTTTTCCGGCAAAGGGAGAGGCTGAAGAAGGCCCGCGGGTTTGAGACGAGGGACCAGTGGCGTAACTACCGGGGTAGCAAGGGTAGCAGTTGCTACGGGGCCCCTGCGCTTAGGGGGGCCCCCGGGCACTTGCTACTGTTGTCCGCTACCCCGGTAATGCCGCTACTGGGGCCCGCGGCGGGCGGGGAGCTCCCGGGGCCCAGCGCATACTCCCTCTGAACGCCCGGGCTCCCCGGCCCGAGCGTTCAGAGGCAGCGCTGCTCGGTAGTAGCAGGACGGAGCGCCGATCGCTCCGCTCTGTTACTTCCCCCTGCCGGCTCTCTGTGGTCACGTGGGCACGCGCGGTGATGTCACATAAACCGCGCCCCCCGTGCTGAGCGCAGAGGCTGCGGGGAGAGCAGCAGAGCGGAGCGAGGTGGCGCAATCGGGGGAGCGTGACTGAGGTGAGTAAGTTGTTTTCTTATTTTATCACCCCATATGCCTACCTATAGCCCCATATGCCTGCCTATAGCCCCCATATGCCTGCCTATAGGCCCCCCATATCCTACCTAAAACTCCCCCATTTTGCCTGCCTTACCCCCCATATGCCTGCCTATAGCCCCCCATATGCCTGCCTATACCCCCCATATGCCTGCCTATAGCCCCCATATGCCTGCCTGCCTGCCTATACAGCCCCCTATATGCCTGCCTGCCAAACAGCCCCTATATGCCTGCCGCCTATACAGCCCCCTATATGCCTGCCTGCCTGCCTATACAGCCCCTTATCTGCCTGCTTGCCTGCCTATACACCCCCAAATACTGCCTGCTTGCCTGCCTATACAGCCCCCTATCTGCCTGCTTGCCTGCCTATACAGCCCCCATCTGCCTGCCTGCCTATATAGCCCCCTATATGCCTGCCTGCCTATAACGCCCCTTATATGCCTGCCTGCCTAATACAGCCCCCTTTGATGCCTGCCGTACAGCCCCCATATGCCTGCCTCTAAAACCCCTTATATGCCTGCCGATACCCCCACAAGCCTGCCTGTTATACCCCCACAAGCCTGCCGGTCAAAACTATATGGGGCCCCTTTAGCTACCTAAAACCCTTTACCTAAAATGGCCCCTATAGCCCACCTAACCCCTGTCTACCTGTATGGCTCCCTATAGCTACCTAAACCCTGCCTGCCTATATGGGCACTCTATTGGCTACCTAAACCTTGCCTATTTATATGGACCCCATATAGCCAGGAGGGCAGGTGCTGGAAACGTCAGGATTCTAAGATATTTGTGTCTAAATCTGCAGGGACAAGTGGTCGGGAGATGTCATCATGATGGCGGAAATTGACCAGATGCAGAACAAAAGAGAAAGTCAACGACTGGTCAGAGCAACGTCACCAGTGAGTCACAAGATGTAACGCACTGTAATTTACTTATGTCTGCACAGGCTGTGTAAAACTGCTGTCTACCCCTATAAAGTCACTGTAGGTGGTTATATACAGTCTGCAGAGCCTGTGTACATTGAGTGTCTACCATTATATGGTCACTGTTTTGGTGGTTATATACAGTCTGCAGAGCCCGTGTACCTGCTGTCTACCACTATATGGTCACTGTATGGTGGTTAATATACAGTCTGCAGATCCTGTTGTTCACTGCTGTCTACCACTATATGGTCACTGTAAAGGAGGTAATAACAGTCTGCAGAGCCAGTGTACATGGTGTCTACCATTATTGGTCACTGTATGGGGCTAATTTTACAGTCTGCAGAGCCTGTGTACACTGCTGTCTACCACTAATGGTTACTGTTATGGGGGTTATATACAGTTCTGCAGAGCCTTGTGTACACTATTTTATACCACTTTATGGCACTATATTATTATTATATTATTATATTAGACAGTATTGGTCTTTGTGTAAGATCAGTAATAGTGTAGGTTATTATTCAGTCACTATGTTGTGGTAATTTGTGTCGTGTTCTTGGTGGTATAATCAGGTCCTTATGTAATAGCGTTAATTGGTAATGTTGGTTTTGGGTATAGTGGATTTGATTGGGTAGCAGATGATAGGTGATATGTAGGGTGAGTATTTACCCCTTGTATTATCTACATTATCTAACAGCATGTCCTGGTACATGGTCGTGGTCAGGGAGGTGGGGGGGCCCATCCAAAAGTTTGCTATGGGGCACTGGCTCTCTAGTTACGCCCCTGCGAGGGACCTTCTTACGGGCACAGGAGGTGCAGGCCAGAACAAAGTCCCTGACAACTTGAGCGAGGGGTAGGCCACCAGTAATAAGGGAAAACCTTTTGTAGCGCCCTTGGACTCCTGGACAGGGCCGCCGGGGGGCAGACAACCATACTGCCTCCCGCCCCCGGGCGGTTTGAAAGCCAAGGGTGGCCCGCCGCCCCCGGGGGGCCCCGCCCCCCTGCTTCACAGAGGCCCCTTTTAATTGAGCAACTCTTGGGACGGCGTACAATTAAAAACAGGGGAGCAGGGAGAGCGGCGCCTCCCCTCCCCTGCCGACACGCTCTGCGGCAGCCGGCGGAAGTGACGTCCCGCGCCCCCGCCAGCTTCCCTGTCCCGGGCCCCAACCTAAACAGCGGGTTTTTGGCGGGGATTTGACGGAGCCGCCGGGGGGCGGGGGCCGGAAAAGTAAAAAGCACGGGGGGCCCTAGGGGAGGGGGAAACTATGGCTACAGGGGGCCCTAGGGGGGAAACTATGGCGACAGGGGGCCCGGGGGGGAGGGGGGACCTATGACTACAGGGGCCAAAGGGGGAGGGGGGGAAACTGGGGCTACAGGGGGCCCTAATACTGGGGGGGGGAAACTTGGCTACAGGGGGCCCTAATACTGGGGGGGGGGGAACATGGCTACAGGGGGGGCCCTGAGGGGGGGGGGAAAAACTATGACACAGGGGGCCCAATACTGAGGGGAGAAACAAGGCTACAGGGGGCCCAAATAGGGGGGGGGAACTAGGGGCTACAGGGGCCCTAAAGGGGGGGGGGGGAACTATGGCTACAGGGGGCCCGGAGGGAGGGGGGGAAACTATACTACAGGGGGCCCTGGGGGAGGGTGAAACAAGGGGGGGGGGGGGCCAGGGGGCCCGGGGAGGGGGGAAACAATGGCTACAGGGGCCCTGAAAGGGGGGAAATGCCTAGGGGGGGCCCTGAAAGGGGGAGGGAACTATCCTACAGGGGGCCCGAAAGGGGGGGGGAACATTTCCTACGGGGGACCCAAAACGGGGGGGGGGGGAACTTTTTTGCCTACAGGGGGCCCAAAGCTACAGGGGGGGGGACTTTTCGCCCGGGGGGGCCCCCAACTACAGGGGGAGACTATTCTCCTACAGGGGGGGCCCTAATCTACAGGGGGGGGGGCTATTCTCCAAAGGGGCCCCTAACCTACAGGGGGGGGGATTATTCTGCCTACAGGGGGCCCTAAACACAGGGGGGACTATTTGCCTAAAGGGGGCCCTAATCTACAGGGGTGGGACTTTTCGCCTACAGGGGGCCCTAAACTACGGGGGGGGACATTCTCCACAGGGGCCCCTAACCTACGGGGGGGGGACTATTCTGCCTACAGGGGCCCCTAACCTACAGGGGGGATTATTCTGCCTACAGGGGCCCAACTACGGGGGGAGGACTTTTCTGCCTACAGGGGGGGCCCAAATCACGGGGGGGACTATTCTCCCACGGGGGCCCTAACCACGGGTGGGATTTTTCTGCCTACAGGGGGCCCTAATCTACAGGGGGGACTATTCCCCCACGGGGGGCCCCTAAACCACAGGGGGGTTTATTCGCCACAGGGGGGGCCCTAATCTACAGGGGGAGACTATTTTTTCCTACAGGGGGCCCAATCTACAGGGGGGGACTTTTCTGCCTACAGGGGCGCCCTAATCTCCCGGGGCCCCTAACCTACAGGGGGGATTATTCTGCCTACAGGGGGCCCTAATCTACGGGGGGGAACTTTTCCCCGCCTACAGGGGGCCCTAATCACAGGGGGGGACATTCTGCCTACGGGGGGCCCCTAACCTACAGGGGGATTATTCTCCTACAGGGGGCCCAATCTACGGGGGGGACTTTTCTGCTACGGGGGCCCCCAACCAACAGTGGGATTTTTTCTGCCTACAGGGGGCCCAATCACAGGGGGAGACTATTCGCCAAAGGGGGGGCCCTCACTACAGCGGTGGACTTTCGCCTACAGTGGGGCCCTAATCACAGGGGGGACTATTCGCCTACAGGGGCCCAATCTACAGGGGAAAAATTCTGCCTACGGGGGGGGCCCAAAACTAAGGGGGGACTATTCCCTACGGGCCCCAACCTACAGGGTGGGATTATTCTGCCACGGGGGGGGCCCCATCTACAGCGGGGGACTATTCCCAAAGGGGGGGGGCCCTAATCTACGGGGGGACTATTCTCCTACAGAGGCCCCTAACCTACAGGGGGGTTTATTCTGCCTACGGGGGGCCCCTAAATTACAGCGGGGGCTTTTCTGCCTACATGGGGCCCTAAAACAGGGGGGGACTTTTCTGCCTACAGGGGCCCCAAACCCTACGGGGGATTATTCTGCCTACAGGGGGGCCCCTCTACAGGGGGGGGACTTTTTCCCTACAGGGGGCCCCTAATCTACAGGGGGGGACTTTTCTGCCTACAGGGGGGCCCTAATTACAGGGGGGACTATCGCCTACAGGGGCCCCAACCTACAGGGGGACTATTCTGCCTACGGGGGCCCCTAACCTACGGGGGGGACTTTTCTCCCTTTCAGGGGGCCTCATCTACGGGGGGACTTTCGCCTCAGGGGCCCCCTACAGGGGGGCTATTCGCCTCAGGGGCGCCCAAATTTACAGGGGGGGACTTTTTCCCCTACAGGGGGGCCCAAATTTTAAAAGGGGGGGGGACTATTCTCCCTACAGGGGCCCAAAAATCAACTGGGGGGGGGACTACCCGGCCACAGGGGGGCCAAACCACAATGGGGGGACTATTCCCTAGGGGGGGGGGCCCAAAACCTACAGGAGGGGGGGGCTTTTCGCCTGGGGGGGGCCCTAACCTACGGGGGGGGAAAAATTCTGCACAGGCCCCCCCTAATCACAGGGGGACATTCTCCCTAAGGGGCCCTAATCTACAGGCGGGACTATTTTGCCCAAAAGGGGGGCCCAAATTACGGGGGGGAGACTTTTGTACGGGGGGGGGGGGGGGCCCAAATTAGTGGGGGGGGCTTTTTGCCTACAGGGAGCCCTAATCTAAGGGGGGGACTATTCTGCCACAGGGGGGCCCCTCACTGGGGGGGGGGGACTATTTTTCCCTACAGGGGGGGCCCTAATCACAGGGGGGCATTTGCCTACGAGACCCAATCTAAGGGGGGACTTTTTTGCCTAAGGGAGGCCCTAATCACGGGGGGGGGGGAATATTCTGCCTACAAAAGGGCACAAATCTACGAGGCCCTATTTTCCTATGGGGGGGCCTAAGCTACGGGGGGCCCCCCTTTTTTACCTACATGGGAACCCAAGAAAACCACCCGGGGCCCCAAACTACCTATGTTTTCCCCCAAGCTCCTTCTACTTCCCTGGGATCCCTAGCAAAAACCCCCCGGGGGGCCCCGTTGTACCCACGCCCCATGGGGGAGCCCCCTAATTAAACCATTTGGGCCCTTAAAATGGGGAGTTTGTACAGGGGGGGGGGGGCACTCAGTTGGGAAAATATAAAAAAGGAGGATCTCAGGTATTTGTGTTGTAAATTTTTACGGACGAGTGGGGGGGGAAAGTATCATGGAGGGCGGACCAAAAAGAGAAGAAAAGGGAAAAATTAACGCTCCTCAGAAAAGGCCCTAAAAGTAATAAACTATTTTAAAGCACTGTTAACCTGGTATCTCCAAAAATAGGGTCACTGTATGGGGAAATATTGGTCTTGGTGTGATGTTTTATAACCCTAACATATTTTCGTTATTAAACAGTATTGATATGTGGTGATATTTGGCATATTTTAGGTGCTTTTTATTGTTTTTGTTTTGTGATATTTTTTTGGTATAATGGTTTAGTCAATAACATTATGGTGGTGCTAGTCTTTTAGGAAAATGTAGGTAGCGGTATTTTTATTTTTGTTAAATTTTTGCTTGGGAAATTGGCTGGGTATACTGGCTTTGCCAGTAACATTGTAGTGGTGACATGTGGAGGTATTTGCTGGACGATGTATAGCCCAGCGAGAACTAAATCCAAAAACAGTTGCACAATTGCATTTTTTTTCTTGTGACCCCAAAAACAATGTTTTATTTTTCTGGGGTGGTGATGGTTTTGGACGGGGGATGTGTGGGGCTCTATCAGGACGGCCGGGGATGGGGAGGGTAGAGGAGGAGCAGGGGGTTGGGTCGGCCGGGGGGCCCAGACGCTCCAGCTGTATGGAGCACAAAAATTTCTGATGGCGGCCCTGCTCCTGGATGCCCAGCTGTACGAGAAGAATGTCCCCACTTCAGGATTCTAGGCCGCAAGGCAGGACGCACATACGTCTTCCCGGGAGGTAGATGTTGGAGATCCACGGGGGCAGCCGTGATGAGTCGTTCTGGGGGGACAATGTGCTGGGGAGAAGGCTCAAGACCCACCATATCTGAAGAACGAGATAGAGCGTCAGCCCTGACGTTTTTCTCGGCCGGCCGAAAATGTAGACGGAAGTCAAAACGGGCAAAGAAGAGTGACCATCTGGCGTTGAGCCGACTGAAGATATAGGAGATTCTTGTGGTCCGTGAAGATGTCAATAGGGTGGCGAGCCCCCTCCAGCAGGTGACGCCATTCTTCTAGAGCCAGCTTTATGGCCAGTAATTCACGATCACCAATGGTATAATTCTTCTCGGCAGGAGAGAACGTTTTGGAGAAAAAACCACAAGTATGTAGTTTCCCAGAGGAGGATCTCTGCAGGAGGACAGCGCCAGCACTGACAGAAGAAGCATCCACTTCCAGAATATAAGGGCGGTTAGGGTCTGGGTGAGACAGGACCGGAGTTGACGCAAATGCAGCTTTGAGCCGGTTGAAGGCTTCTTGAGCTTCTGGAGGCCAGGATTTGGGATTGGCGTTTTTCTTAGTTAGAGCCACCAAGGGAGCCACAAGTGTAGAGAAGTGTGGGATAAATTGTCTAAAATTTAATTGGAAAATCCAAAAACGCTGAAGGGCCCCCGAAGGCCCACCGGTTGTGGCACTGTAACATGCGGAGAGTTTAGAAGGATCCATCCGGAGGCCCTTATCTGAGACGATGTACCCTAAGAAGGGTAAGCGGGTACGTTCAAAGAGGACTTTCTCCGGTTTGGCAAAAAAGCTGATGGGTGCGGAGTCCCCTGAGGACCTGGCGGACGGGGTGGCGATGAGTCTCGAGATCGGGGGAAAAATTAGAATATCGTCAAGTAAACAATCACACAGACGTAGAGTAGGGTCCGAAGATCTTATTGACAAAGTTTGAAATACAGCAGGGGCGTTACAGAGACCGAATGGCATAACCAAATACTCGAAGTTGCCATCACGCGTGTTAATCGCCTTTTTCCACTTATCGGATTGTCGAATGAGGATTAAGTTATAAGCACCTCGTAGATCGAGCTTGGAAAAGATTTTTGCGCCTCGCAAGCGGTCGAAAAGTTCGGAGATCAAAGGCAGAGGGTAGCGGTTTTTTATCGTAATTTTATTTAAGCCCCGATAGTTGATGCAGGGCCGGAGTGACCCGTCTTTTTTCTCCACGAAAAAGAAGCCGGCTCCTGCCGGAGACGAGGACTTACGAATGAAGCCTTACGAATGAAACAGGCAAGGTCAGGAAACGTAAGCAAGCGGACTGGTACACGGGTGATCAATACAGAACTCCAATACTCTCTAATCTCACGGAAAACACACCAACGGACTGGCAGGACGTGCTGGGGGCGTATTCCTTAAATAGAACCAGCGCCCGACAATAGACCAATTATCGGGACACTGGCCCTTTAAATCCAGCGAAGCTGTTGCGCGCCTTAAGTAGCGGGCACGCGCGTGGCGGCCGGGACGGGCAGGAGCAGCGTTCACAGGAGCGTGACGGGTAAATGAAGCAGCACAGGAGCCCGGACCGCAGAGGGATGGTCGGGGGCCCAACGCCGGCAAACTGCGCTGGACCCCCTGCGGGCAGGGGGGCGATCGCGGGGAGCAGCGGGGCCCGCGAACCCCGTGACACAGCTGCTTATACAAAGATTGGAATCTAGTTCTATAAGGGTGCATTCTCATGTTGCGACTGCAGTATGTGGACAAAACCATGATGGTCAATGACTGAGTGATTTTGCTGGTATAATTGAAAAAAATAATGCTGCTATGGGGCACCTCATGAAAGCATGACTGTGTCCACATGCATTGGCAATATGTACCTTTAGGGTATGTTCAGACGAACATAGTTCTGGCCTATAGCGGCGTGTACTGTATGCACCATTATACTCCTGCGCTTCAGAAGGAAACGCTGGTCAGCCATCCCTCTGAAGCTCTCACTGATTGTCATTCTCCCCAGCGCACAATCGGCGGGAAGAATTGACATGTCAGTTCTTTCCCTGGGTGCGTATTGCGCACTGGGGGAAAGAACAGGTAATCATAGCTCTTAAAGGAGTTGTCTCCCTACAGAGTTTCAAAGGATGCATGAATGAAATACTCTGCCACTTCCTGGTTCAGACTGACTAATTTGCATACAGCTTGTGCTTGTACAGCTCAGTGCTGTGCTGTGCTTTCAGTTGCTTTAAATTTGATCAGATTAGTTCTCTAAACTACTAACGGACTTCTTATCTGATCCTCAAAACAAAAGCCCTTTAAATTTCAGTTTCTGTTTATTTTACATAAATCAAGCTTTTTACTGCTCAGCAGCATGGACAATTTCTGCAACCCGTGTGATGGGGGTCACTCACTGCTATCTCATAGAACAAAAAAGCAGGGGGAGAATTGTTTACAGGTCGGTTACTGGGGAACTGAAATACCAGGGAGGTCATAAATTCACTTGTATCTCTTAGAGAAAACAGAGGAACAAGCAATATATTTGGAAAATATCTTTATTTTGTGTTCCCTACAATTTGAAAGCTATTCTTTGTAGCAAGACAACCCCTTTAATGAGAGCTATAAATTACCGTAATGTTGGTCCGTACTTCGGCGTATTAAAGTGCAATATGTGCCGAAGTATGGACCGATATTACTTCATGTGAGCATACCCTTAGGCTAATCCTAAAATGATACTCTCATTTGGTCACTCAGTACAATTAAATTTGACTGGGTTCTAAAGAGCTTCTATGAGTACTTGAATTTTTCCTATAAAATCATAAATTATTTTACTTCAATTATCCAGCAGAACTCTTCTGAACTCTAAATGATGTGGTCGCATATGGTCTACCTCTACATGTCTGCACTTTAGGATTTCAATATCTTATGTTGCATGGCAACCCTAAAAGCTCTACGAGGTTCTGCATTGTGTAACGTGAATTGCCTCATCCTCAAGTGCTGTAAGAGCAAATTTACTGAGAACAATGGACTATTAACATTTAAGTTCATATGCCGTAGGAACCTGCTGATTTCCTAGCTTATATATTGGAGAACTATCAATGTTGCTAAGTGAAAACAGTAAAATAAGAAATCTGTGTAAAATAATTACATTGCCAAGAGTCATATTCATGCTCTAATTAGAGCTTCTGATTCCTCCATATTGGAAAAAAACTCATGATTAAAGTCCATTGTTTATTCCCTACTGTATGATACAAAGTAATATTTTGTTTTTATTAACATTCATATTTAGATTATTATATTACATTTGTATAACATTGATATTTTGAAAACCACACTAGCTTAGGGTGAAATCGCATGCTGCCATGAATGGACTTATTCTAAAGATGTGCTGCCAATACAGCTGAGAGGTGAATACGAATGAATCCAATCTATGCAATCCTTTGTGAGTTTAAGGCTATGTCTACACAACGTAGGTTTTTAGTTGGATTTTCAATGGATTCAATATTTTGAATCTGCCGAAAATCCGACTGAACCTAGTGCTGTGCAGAACTCAATAGAAAATCCATGCTGTGGTCTACACAACACCGATTTTTTTCTCATGACTTCCTAAACTCCCAGTAGTACGGCGGAATATAGAACATGTTCTATATTCCACAGGACTCCTGCCAGATTCCCGTAGCTCCAATGTACTGGGGATATGAGAAATCCAAAAACCGACCATTTTTTTGTGCAAAAAACGGAAGTGCGGCACGGTAAAGCGATATTAAAATGCCATCGGATTTTGGACGCCATTTTAACATTGCGGTGTAGACATAGCCTAATAGTTCTATCCTGATAATGTACTACAAATGATCAATACATATACAATGTCTCAGTCAGGAGTACATGTAGAACAATTGTGGAAAACTCAGCTGTAATGACGACTAGGTTGAAAGGGTACATCTGTACTTTGTGACCTCTGTTATACATGGAGAATGGATTTTCAGCAAGTTTAATGTGGTTGTTTCACTATGCTATTTTACAAAACCACAGCTTGATTCAGGCTCATATTTCCTCGATGGCTTTGTTT
>JAODAL010079569.1:0-12535 GCA_025379985.1 Phyllomedusa bahiana | reverse complement strand
TTTTGGGTTTCCATTTTTTATTCCAATTTTTATAAAACCTAAAATGACAAAAAAACTGCAATTTTACCGTTTGCAATTATTTTCTTCAAAGTGTTCAGCGCATGAAATAAATGATGTTATATTTTAATAGAGCAAACTTTTATGGATGCGATGATACCACTTATCTGTAATTATTTTTTATTTATTATTATTATTTGTAAAATAGCACAAGGAGGTGATTTGGACTTTCAATATTTTTTATTTATTTTTCTATTACTTCTAAACATATATATTTATATATACAGGCAGTCCCCGGGTTACGAACGGGATAGGGACTGTAGGTTTGTTCTTAAGTTGAATTTGCATGTAAGTCAGAACAGGTAAATTTCTGAAATTTAACTCCAGCACAAAAGTTTTTTTTTTTTTTTCATTTTGGAATGGTGGGGAAGGGTTTTTACAGGGAAGGGTTTTTACATTTTTTTTGCTGTCTGTGCCCCTGTTAAGAAGATTTCACCTCATTTTCCCCTACCTTTTTGCTGCTGTGAACTTTGCTGGAACTTGTAGTTCCACAGCTACTATCTGCTGTGAAACATGGAACTACAAGTGCCAGCATGCCCCACAAGTCTCCGTTTGTAACTAGGGGACAGATGTAAGTCGGAACGGTGTAACTCGGGGACTGCCTGGACTGTATTTACATTCACTTTGAGTCAACCTAGGTAACAATACAGAGGGTTGCATAAAGATAGCGGGTTTATCACATCCCGCAGGAAGTAATAGAAATGGAGAAATGATGGTGATGGAGGTCGCCATGTTAACTGATCACCCCCTACTCCTGATCTCAGCGTGGGAGTGCCAATCTGATTGAGAAACAGTGAGCGGCACTGGTTAAACAACGGCGAACGGACCCAGCTGGCAACAGCTTGCTACATAGAACCTCACTGGCACCATGACTTATGGATAAGTAATTTGTCGGTAAAGGTTTAATGGTACAGTAGCACTTCTGGTGGATCAGGACCAGGCAAGAAAGCATCCACTCCCAAACACATCAATAGCCTTTGATCGCCCAAGACTTTATCAGTTGTCTCTCTTTGGCTCACTGCATACTGGGAACACCTCACAAATCTAATGTTTTGGAGATGCCATGATTAGTCATCACAATCTTGCTCTTGTCAAGGTCATTCATAAGCTCGCTATTGCTAATTGTTTTATCATTCATCATCATCCTTAATCATTGACTGTTCACTTGCTGCCTTATGTATCCCACCACTGACATGTGCAATTCTCACATGGTTAGCAATGTTACCCACTTCACCTGGTTCACAAATAGTTCCTCTTCATACTACATTTGGTAGGTACCAACCACTATATACTAGGAACACCCCACAAAAGCCTCTGGCTTCAGTTGGTGCCTGAGATTTTCTGGATATGTGGTTCCTGCATTTACACTGCTGGTTGATTCCCATTTTGTTCTCTGTTCACTTCGACTTTTGTTTTTCTTAAGTTTGTTTGGATTTTTTGTTTTTCTGCTTTTTGGACTCTGTTTTTCCCTCCCGTCCCCTTGGATTTCCCTTTTAAGTTTAGGTTTTCTTTCTGGGACAGTTTGTGTTTATTTCATACTTGCAAACTTTTGAAAGTGGTCATCAGGGAGAACCTGAAGGTGAGGCATGTGTAGCCCCAAACATTTGCATGATCACACCCCCTGTATCAAGCCACACCCCCTTTACAAAAAGTCACACCCACGCCACCTAACTGTGTAACGGCTGTGGAAGAAAGCTAATTTAGGGTTTTGGCGTCACCCTGATTTCTTGGATTGTTGGATAGCCTATTCAGCCTCCAGGAGAGCTCTAAGATCCTGCTAAACTGTGCCTGAACCTAAACCATTACACTACAACCAATATTTACACCATACAGTGATTATATAGTGGTAGATAGCATTGTACATAGGCTCCACAGACTGTATATTACCTCCATATAGTGGTTTTCACCAGTGTACACAGGCTCTGCAGACTGTATATTACCTCCATACAGTCACCATATAGTGGTAGATACAAGTGTATACAGGCTCTGCAAATTGTCTATTACCCACAAACAATGACCATATAGTGGTAGATACCAATGCACATAGGCTCTGCAGAATGTAAATTGCCTCCATCCAGTAACCATATAGTGGTAGATATCAGTGTACATAGGCTCTGCAGACTGTAGACAAGAAGTCCGCATGGATGGCGGAAAAGATCCAGCACCGTTGGAAAAATAAATAATCTTCTTTATTGTATCAAAACAATTAAAATCCAGACACGACAGACAAGTCAACCGTTTCGGTAAGCACCCTTAGTCATGATTAAAGGTGGCCTTACCCCAAAGCGTTTACTCGTCTTCTGTCTGGATTTTAATGATTTGATACAATAAGAAGATTATTTATTTATCCAACGGGGCTGGATCTTTTCCGCCACATGCAGATCTTTTTCCTAGTTTTACAGGCTGGGGCCTCCCAGCAGACCCGGGACCCGCTGGGTGCCCCCAATCAATTTTTCTTCAGGTGAGCTGGATTTGTGTGCTTTGGGCTGTCTGCAACTGTATATTTCCACCAACAGTGATAATATATATGATACCCTTTACCAGCACAGCGACTTTAGATTGCCTCCATACAGTCACCACATTGTGGTAGATCCAGTGTACACAGGCTCTACTGACTGTATATTACCACAACACAGTCACCACATTGTGGTAGATGCCAGTGTACACAGGCTCTACTCACTGTATTTTACCACCACACAGTCACCACATAGTGGTAGATGTCAGTGTACACAGGCTCTGCTGACTGTATATTACCACCATATAGTAGCTATCAGTGTGCACAGCTTCTGCAGATGTTTAAGTGACTACAGTGCAGTTACATCTAGGAACTTTTATTTTTCCCTTATCCATCCTGTCCACACCACCATGATGACTTCTTCCGGCCACGACTCGTCCCTGAAAAATATACCACACAAACATCTTATAATTCTATTTTTTTAGCACTTCCCTACCTGTGGCCACCTCTGTACAAACTCCCCCTCTTTACCCCCCAGAATCATAGTGTGCAGGTTGAACTCTGTACCCTGTACTCCCAGAAGATCAGCTGCAGGAATGATCTTCAGGGAATGCAGGAGATGGAGTTTAGTACTGTCTTTTTTTTTTTTTTTTTTATATATATATAGGTTTCCCCTTTGGACTATGTTGGACTCATTGGATTATGCCAGACCAACGTTGGATTGATTTCTTTAATAAAATGGTTAAATAGGGCTGTTGTCGCAGAGTGTTTATTTAAATAAAGTTTTTTAAGTGTAATTTGTATCTGTTTTCTTTTTCAATTTAGTTCCAGTGTTAGTAATGGCGGTGTCTAACCAACGCCTCTCCATTACTACCACTCGGGTTTGGTATTAGCCAGCAGTGTTTTTTGTCATCCCAAGGCTTAAACTAATCCTGTGTCACTATTACCCAACATACATGGGGTACTAGGAAGAGCCAGCAACCATCAGGAGTGTACCCTCTAATGTGATGGTCTGCCTCTGGAGTGGCTGCAGGCTGGTATTTGTAGAATGGGAAGAGACCTGTATCAATGGACCTTCCCATTCTGATAATATCAGGTTTCAGTTGTCAGTTATACCTTGGCTGGTTATGGTAATGGACATCAAGCCCGAGCTGTCAGGACTACACTACTGGCCCTTTAAAAATTTTGCTGCAGACTCAGCCAGGGTACAGCTTGATGGGTTAAGCACTTGAGCCAATCCCTAGCTGGGGTGGGGTATTTAAATTTCTTCCTGTCAGCCTAGCCCTGCTGGTGATTGCTTCTTGTTTACTAGTTGTTGGTTTTTGCTCTGCTGTTTTGTTTTGCTGGTTCTCTAGATTTTGACCTGTCTTGCTGGTTACTCTCTCGTCTTGTCCTTCGGTACTGCGCATACTTCTGGTTTTCACATCAGCCTGTCTGACTATCCTCTATTTGTTGTCTGTTTGTGTGTATTTCCCGTTTGTCTTCCGTTTATCTTCTGAATGTTGACACCCATTTACTAGGGAATATTTCAAGAAGAGGTTCAAGTGCAGGGTCGCCCTTCTCGAGGTCACACAAGTACCCCCCACACACAAGTACCCAACCTCCCACACACACAAATATACCCTCCCCCCTGAAACTCACCTGTCCTGCTGCCAGCATCATGGAGTCTCCACGCTACATTGCTGGGAGAGAGGGTGGAGATTCGCAGCTCCCGCTAAGCGCCACACCCTCTTCCCAGCACTGCTCTGCAGTTTGAATCTCTGAGAGCTTCTTATGTGAAGGCTATCAGAGCAATGCGCCGGCGGTTTCATGTCGCTGCCCTGATGCCGCTTCTCACACAGAGAACCTCCGGAAGCTGTTCAGCTGTAGGAGGTTTTGATGACCCTTCTGATGGGTGGGAGGGCAGGAGGAGACCACCATTTGCGGGACCCTCCCGCCTAAACCGGGAGGGTTGGTAAGCATGGTTTATTTTTGCTTGTTTACTTTTCACGATGAAGTCCTTTTTGAAAAGCTACCTGAAATAATCTCCAGCACCAACAGAAGCCAGAGGCTGGGCTTTATAGCTAGGCCTAATTACTAAAGAGCTCCACTAGCTCAGAGGCTGGAATAAACCATTGCCTTCTGGATAGAGCAGAGGCCAGATTGCAACCTTCAGGATCAAATGTGCCAATAATGAAAGTTATTCAGTGCACCTCTCAGTGGTTTAGGAGTAGGGTTCGACGGTCTGGTAGTTGCATTTTGATGAAACCACACCCCTACATAGCTAACAGTGGCTGCCTGAGTTTGCCAATGGTCTTACTGTTCCACTAGCAAATTCATGTGGCCATGGATTCCTCTGCAAGCAGCTATTGGGCCCTACACTAAATGCTACAACTGAATTGAAATTATAACTCTATAGAAAGGTAATTGGTTCGGAAGCCCAAAAATTTCACACAAAATAATGCAAGTGAACCTTAACCCCTTACCAACATTTGACATGCCCATACGTTATGGTCGGAAAGGGGTTCCTGCAAATTGATACATGGGTACGTAATGAGGATCGTGCAAACTCACAAGCAGAGCTTGCACGATCGCAGCATGGAATCAGCGGTATATCACAGCTTCAAGCTGGATTAACCCTTTAGCAGTAGTTAAGAGAAAGACAGAAGGAGGTGGCTCTTTCTGTCCTTTCAGAGCAGCCGTGGCTGCTATCTTAACTGACAGCCTTGGAAGTCTTTATTAGACTTCCGGGGCTGCCGATGATGTCACTATGCCAGGATGTGCCCTGTGATTGACAGTTACCATAGAGACCAGTACATAGCAGAACTGCTATGTACTGCTCTCTGTTGTACCAGTAATCTGAAGTAATCAGTGAAGTAATCACGATACAAATACAGATAGAAAAAAGTGAAAAAGCAAAAAAAAAGTAAAACACAAACACAAAAAATAAAATAAAAACACATACACCGCCCTTTTTCCCTTTACAAATGCCAATCGCCCCAAAAAAGATCAGAAATGAATAAGGTATACATTTTGGTATTGCTGCAGCGAAACAACCTATCCTATTTAACCTACACGGTGAACACCATAAAAAAATGACACAAAAGCACATAATTGCAATTTTCGGTCATCCCGCAGCACATAAAATGGAATAGAAAGCGATGATCAAAAATTCCAAGAGTGGTACCAATGAAAACATCAGTTCATCCCGCAAATAAAAGTTCCTTACACAGCTCTGTATAGAGAAGAATAAAAAAGTTATGGCTAGTAGAAGATAATGATCGGGCCGGGACGATGGCTAGGCGAAGGAGGCGTCGCTAGGGCGCCAAAACCCCCTGCCGCCCCAGGGGCGCAGTATGGAGCCCGGGTCAGGACTTAGCCGTCTCCATACACAGCAGCTGCCGGCCAGTCACTGCTGCCACCTTCATAGAGCAGCAGGCAGCAGTTTACCTTCACCCTCCTTGCTCCCTCCCTGGGGGGTCAGGGTGGGAGCAGGGGCAGCGGTGTGTAGTGCACAGGGGAGGTTGAACACCTTGCTCACCTCCCTATGCTCTTCTGACAGCCTCGTGTCACATGACAGGAAGCTGCCAGAGCAGTGCATGTCGGGGAGAGTGGGCAGAGGTTTGGCTCCCTCTCCCTAACACGGAGTGTGGATATAAGAAGATGGGCAGCTCTCCTAACTGATACGTGCTGACTAAGTGGGGGAGGAAGTAATGCAGGGGGAGAGATGAACTGGAGCAGAGGGGAGATGAACTGGAGCAGAGGTAGGAGATGAACTGGTGCAGAGGGGAGAGATGAACTAGTGCAGATTGGGGGAGGAACTGGTGCAGAGGGGGAGAGTAACTGGTGCAGAGGGGGAAGAACTGGACCAAAGGGGGGAGAGTAATGAGTGCAGGCGGGCACCATTTTTTTGGGAGGCAGGGCACCATTTTTCAGGCGGGAGGGGGCCACCATTGGCTGTATTTGCCTAGGGCACCAAAATGCCTTGCCCCGGCCCTGTTGCACTGTGAGTGATGTTAAAAATAAAATTTAAAAAACTACTAGGATTGCAGTAGTTTCTTCACCCTGTCATCCAAAAAACGGATTTAAAAGCAATCAAAAAGTCTTGTCTCCTCAAAAAGGATACCAGTAAAAAATATCTACCCATCCCGCAAAAAAACAAGCCCATACACAGCTCCATACAGAAAAATAAAGAAGTTATGGCTCTCAGACTATGACGAAAAATAAAAGCATTTTCCTTTATGAATAAAAATATACAAATTAGGTATCACTGTAATTGTACTGACCTGCTGAGTAAAGCTAGCATGTCATTTATACTGCACGGAGATAGCTGTAAAAAATAAAAATAAAAAACACTAAAAGAATTGTTGTATTTTGTTCAAAACGCCTCACAAAAATTTTGATAAAAAGTGATTAAAGCGTTATTTGAACCACATAGTAGTACCAATAAAGATGCAACCCATCCTGCAAAAAAAAGGCCCTTAATAAGCTCCATATACAGAAAAATAAAAAGTTATGGCTACTATGACGACATAAAAATGCAATTTTTTTATAAACATATTTCTATTGTGTAAACATAAAAAAAACATAAAAAACTATATATATAAAATTTATATCATTGTAATTGTACCGACCCACATACTAAAGTTATCATGTCAATACCGCACGGCAAACACTCTAAAAATTAAGCCTAAAAAACAGTGCCAGAACTGTTTTCCTCCCTCCCCATTTTCATGGCCCAGTGCTAAAAAAACTGTGCAACACCTGTGCACCCAAAATGCACAATACACTTCTAGATGAGATCCATGAGGGGTGTTGAATCCAAAATGGGGTGACTTCTGGAAGGTTTCACCTATTCTGGTACTTTGTGGACTTTGTAAATGTGACATGGCACCCACCAAAATCTGTGTTCCAAAGGTCAAATAGCGTTCCCTCCGTCGTATGCTCTGCCATGTGCCCAAACAGCAGTTTACACCCAAATATAGGGTATTGCTGAACTTGAAAGAAATTGCGTAGCAAATTTTGGTGTGTTTTTTTTTTTCCAGGATTCCTTGTATGAATTAAATATTTTCAGCTAAAATTGCAGATTGTTGGAAAAAAATGTTTTTTTCATTTTTTACAGCCTAATGCTAAAAAAATTTGTAAAACAAATTGTGGGGTATATTCCTTAAGGGTGTACTTTCTAATATGGGGTCTTTTTAGGGGTGTTTATTAAGTTTTAGCACCTTAGGGTGTCCCAAACCTAAAAAGCCCAAAAAAAATCATATTAAAAATAAACCCCCAAATGGGGGTGTTGATCCTCCTTCTGGGCTTGTGGTCGAGCCAAAAAGCGACTAGGGGCCACATATTATAATCTGAAAAAAGGCGAAAAAGGGGAAACAAAAGTTAAATTTTTATTTTTGGTACATCTACCGTGTTCCCAAAGAATAAATTGAAATAATTTAAAATTGCAAGAAAAATGGGAATTTGAAATTCATCAACTTTGCTTTTAATTTTTTCCAAACACTTAATGGGTTAATAAACTTCCTAAATCCTGTTTTGAATACATAAAGGGGTATAATTTCTTAGATTGAGACATTTATGGGAGTATCTAACATACAGGTCAATCAAAGTCATGTTAGAACTGGACTGGTACCTAAAGAAATCAAAGGGTTTAAAAACACATATCAGTGAATTTTAGGTGAGTGTGGTTTTTAGCAATTCCCAGGAAAAAAACCCGTTGTTGAAAATATTGTAACCAGAGGCCATTGAAACTCGAGGAACCACTGTTCTACTTTTGTAAAAGGTGAAAGCTTTTTTTGATCTGAAGGTACTGCATGTGAAAGGCAGAGTCAACTTCCAAGCCCTATCTTTACTAAACGTGGAGGAGAATAAAACATCAGTCAAAATTATTTTTAGATCTTATGTGTGACCAGGAGACATTGGTAGAGATTTACCTTAGACAGTGCAGGAAAAACGGGAAAGAGCCGACTAAAGCAATCAATCCCACTACAGCTCTGATTTTCCTTTTTATCTAAAAAAAAAAGCTGTCCTCCAATTATTTGTTTTGGGCCAGTGCTTAGCTTCACCCTGCACTGGTTTTAATAAACATCCCATTTGTTTGTTTTTTGTGTTTTTTTTATAAAGTGATGTGTGCCATATAGTGTCCAATATTCGGTGGTGAGCACAATGTCCTAGGTGGACCACTATGTTCTCTTACATCCTGTCTACATTAAAATTCCTGACTCATTACCACTTGGTATTTTCTCTCCTAATCTTTCAATTAAATGGAGCATCAGCTAATTTCCTGACACAAGTATGCCTGTTAATATAATAATAGAGCTGACTTTAGCTAAGCAGGCTAGAATTTTGTATCCTGTTCTAATAAAGTATACTTATCCGTGTAAATCAGTTCTATAGTTTATATATTTATTTTTAAAGGGGTTGCCCATCTCATTAAAAGGTAAAACAAAGTAAAGTAAAATGTTTTAAAAAAAATTACCCCCTTTTCCCCTTTGGGTTTTCCAGCAGGCATATCCCGGGGTCTTCTGTTTCCCTCCCATTCCCTTCTTAGGGGGGTGGAGGTAAAGGGCATGGTCAGGGGTCACAACCCAACTTACACCCCATTTGGGGTGGACAGTTCCTTTAAAATACTTGAATAAAAAAAGGTTGTATTTTTAGACAAGTTTAAACTACCCTTTCAAGTGCCCCCCAACCTGTCTGAAGCTCCCCTGGGTGTGCTCTCTATATAGTTTTACAAAGTTTAGTCTGGTGTCTTCCACCTTCTTCTGTGTGGTCCCCTATGTCTGAGCCTTGTTCCTGCGGCTGGACTGGAGACTTATGATATGGGCCTGAGGACTACTAGGCAGTGGAGGAGATGTGAGTGGCATTAGAACTCATTAGGTTCAGGTAGAGCAGTATAGACACCATGGTGCTGCATCAAGGGGAAAGGTGCTGATAACTTTAAAAAAAATTAGGAGGAGAGCGAAGGTTTAATGCAACTTAAAATGTACATGAGGGGTTGGACCCCTTTCATGTGGGGGAAAATAACAGTGGGAATGAATCAGCTAAGGTGAGGTCATTTATGGCCAAAAGAGCTTGAACTGCACGAGGTCAGAATTTATACCGCTCAATCCCATATCTAGGATGCACAGTTCAATCAGTTTCTAGATTGTTATTTAGGAAACTGGTTAGTGTTATTTGTCCTCTGTAGAGATGAAAATGTTCGAGTTGAAAATTGGAAAAGATGGGGAGGGGAACTGTAATTTCCATCCAAAACATAAATGGATAGTGGAACTTTTTTGTGAAAAAATTTGGCTCTAAGAGTGACAAAAAAATTGAGTGGCTAAAATACTTAATTCCTTTCAATTGGGTTATGAAAAGATGGGGGGACAGCTTGCAAGCAGGGGCATGTATAGGATGTACGCGGTACAATGCTATGGGGCCCTGCACCTGGGGGGCCCAAAAAAAACCCCTTTGACACATAAAAAGTCACTGGATTGGTTTTGGCACAGGTAACGGGGGGCCCCCCATTTACTTTTTGCACCGGGGCCAAGAACTTCTTTAACCCTCTGCTTGCAGCTTTGACATGTGATATATGTGGTCAGAAGAAGACCCCAACGGGGAAAGGGGTTAGCGGAGGGGGTGTTATGGGGGGTGCAGCGATACAGCCCTACGGGACCCTAAAAACCTGAGGGGGCCCAAAAGCCCCTTTGCCAAACGAAATCCCGGGTTTTGGGAAAACACACATGGTAACGGGCAAGGGGGCCAATGGGCAGACCCCGTAAGGGCCCCTAATCAAAAAAGGGCCCTTATATTTTTAAAAAATAAGAATAGTAATGGGTGGGGGCCCCCTTTGTTTGGGTGTATGGGGCCCTGAAAAGGTTTAAAAAAGATGATCGCCGCCCCTGGTAAGGGGGACCCCCCTTTTTATTTTTGCGTGGGCCCCCAAGAACTTTAACTTACGCCTTTCAGCTGGCTAATTATATGGGGGTACCATTTGGGGGCATAAAACATGGGAATGGGGAACAGCGAGGTTTCCCCAAAAACCAAAATGAAATTTTTCTACCAGAATAAATTTTACCAAGCAACCAATTTTAAAATTATTTTTTGTTAGGAGGTTTGAAGACGGGGTTATAAATTAAAACCCCCAAAACTGCAAACTTCCAAAATGAATTTTTTCCTCTCAGTTAATTTTTCACCAACCCAAACCTATTTGAATTTTTTCTTGGAGCGGTGTTTTAAAGATTTCACCCCCCCAAAACTGCAAAAACTGAACTTTTTGGGGGCTGAGTTATTTAGCAAATCCACACTCTGTTAATATTTATCCTGTATATGAGAGTTTTGGGGTTATGTGACCTGCAAATGTCACCAAATAACACTTCTGGGTTGGGAAAAATGCAGCCGCAATACCAAACTCCCCAACAAATTTTGTCATGGGGGGAAAATCTATCTCAAAGCGTCTGTACAGTACAGAGAGTGACTGCAAATGGCTTTTAGAAAACAATCAGTGAAAAAAGGTCATGTGATTTTTTTAAAAGAAATGGAGTCCTACACCTCAGCAATAACTTTTTTTACACTTCTCTTTTTTTCACTGTTGGATGCTGCCAAAAATCAGAAGGTGATTGGGGGCCCTCAAAAGTGCGGAAGGTGGAAACTGAAAATTAATATGGCGTGTCGAACGCCATGTCGAACTCGAACATTTAACCCAAAAAACAATAAAGTTTTGGCTTGGTTCAAGTTCGAAAAAAAAACGAGTGTTCGATTTAACTTAAATTTTCTTGATTGCTTCGATAAAAATAGTCCTCTGTGTGACCCTTTTTTTGGAGATTATTTGGGAAAACAAACAAAAGTACAAACCCCTCAAAAATGAAGTACCTGATTCTGTTACCCAAACAGATTGGGATTGTAGATTTCCATTACACCAAGTAGTACAGAATTCAACCAACAGGGTAAATGGAAATGGAAAATAAAACTGATAGGGATTCTAGTTCTCTAAGGGTTTCTTACTAAATAGTCTTATGAACCAGTCTCGTCTTAATCAGGAAATTAAGCCACGCAATTTATATCAGATGTTTTCAGACAGTTCTTCTACACATTTTACAGAGAATAAAAAGCATAGTAGGAATACAGCGGTATAATTCCATTCTAATAGCATTGTTATCATTGTTATACCAGATACTACAATGAACAATTTAAGAGAACCCGCACTAAATAATATAACTAAAGAATATGTATTGTTGAAAAGTGGTAAGAAAAAAAAATCAAGCAAGTTATAGGCATACACGGGCACTGTCATACTTTACTCTCCCTTCTCTGACCGAAATTACAGACCCAATCAGTTATTTCAAAGTTTACAGTAAAAAATTAAATCAGTCCCCCAAGTAATATCCATCCCCTTCTCTCAAACAATTTCCTTAGCTTGCTTTAAGCATTTGACCTAACAACCAACGAAGTATCTAGGCTTCTATCTACTATCAGCATTACTGATGCTGTTTCTTTACACATTGTTCAGTCCCTCTGCCCACATAGCTGAAATATTTAACCTCTATCTTCCAAGATCTTTCCCTTATCCTTCAAATATGCTGGTATAACCCCTTTACATCTCTGGGCCCATCCTGCATTGCTAACTACTCATCTGAAATCTTCCCTTCATGTCTACACTCATGGAACACCTGGTCTACTTTCAACGAATCAGCCATCTCTCTATTAGTTCACTTCTCAACCCCTTATAAAGGGCTGCCATTATGGACTGATGGCTAGTAGGGACTCAGTAAGGTCCTGGTAGGTGGTCACAGGTATCTGGAGCCATGCCGACTGCATCCCACAGCTGTTGGAGGGTGTGGTGGGATCCATAGAGCCAACACGATCATTGAAATGGTCTGTGAGACCATTTGAGCATCTGTGAGATGCTTAATTGAGTTCAAATCTAGGGAATTAGGGGTAGTACTTGGAAGTCGGTCATGTTCTTCCAACCAATATTGGACATTTCTAGTCATGTGACATGTCGCATTGTTTTGCTAGAAGATTCCATTTGCCACAGGGAACACAATCAGCATGTAAAAT
>JAODAL010079568.1:0-12535 GCA_025379985.1 Phyllomedusa bahiana | reverse complement strand
GGGTAAAAAAAAATACTAGCAATGTATCCTGGGTCAATGGGGTATCCTGAAAAAGCATCCTGGGTCTAAGGGGGAAATCCTGAGCAATGATCCTGGGTCAATGGGGCTATCGGGAAAATGCACCCTGGGTCAATAGGTTCCTGGCAATGCATCCTGGGTCATATAGGCCTATTCGGAGCAATGCATCCTGGGTCATATAGGCCTATCCTGAGCAATGCATCCTGGGTCATATAGGCCTATTCTAAGCAATGCATCCTGGGTCATATAGGCCTATCCTGAGCAATGCATCCTGGGTCATATAGGACTATCCTGAGCAATGCATCCTGGGTCATATAGGCCTATCCTGAGCAGTGTAATTTGGGTTATTTCTGGTTCCATCTTGTGCAATACATTCAGGGGCTGAGGTCCATCCTCCTGGCCTCTGCATTTGATCTCGTTTCTCTGTATATTCCTATGGATGCTTCATGCATGGCGGACTATTTGCTTGTTTATTTATGAATGTGGTGCATTGTGGGTAGTGATGGAAGTCAGATATGCTGATGGGATACGACGCATCTGTCTGGGTCGGAGATCTTATTCCTTGCTGTATGGGCATTTTGTGTATTTTAGCATTTGGCTTTGTTTGTATATATTGTATATGTATATATGTATATATAATGTATGTATATGTAATATATATGTATATATATTGTATATATATTGTAATGAAGTGTTTTACATAGTGACATACATATAGCGTATCTATACACGCAGATGTAGCAGAGGCGAGTGCGTTATGTAAAGTGAGAATGATGAGAAATTTGAACAATATCTTATCTTTTGTGTGTTTGCTCTCCCTGTGTATTGAATTATGGGCATTGACACCTATGACATGACAATGTCACTTTAAGGCTATGTTCACATGAAGTATTTCAGTACAGTTTCTGCGACAAACTCATGTTGAAATCCATTTGCAATAAGTCTGCCATTGACTTTAATGGGAAATTCGCATTGTTGTTAACACCGCGCAGATTTACCTCTTTCGGATTTGAAATTTGTGCCGCGGAAAAAAAGTTGAACACATTCTTGAAGCACATTCAGAATGCAATCCACGTTGATTGTGGTTCATATTTCAGCATGAAATCCACGTGTACATGGAAGTCAATATCTGAAATCTGTGTTCATCAATGTGGGTTTCAGACGCGGATTCTGTTAAAGGGGTTTTCTCATTTCATTAAATGGTCTTCAGAATAAGGGGACAGTGAAAACAAGCAACTTTGCATTAGGATGTGATTTGCAAAGCTGTCTTGTTTTCACAGGATCCCTCATGTTCGTTTTTTGTAAACACTGTTCCCCAGTGCAGGTCGGATTCCGCCTCTTTGCATGTCATAGGCTGCCAGCTGTGGTAATTTACATGCTGACCGGCCCCCGGTTGTATTCATGGGAGCGTGCATTCCCACACATGCTCCATGATGTGTATTAGCTCTTGGCGAGTGGTGGAAATTGGTATTAAACAGAGGAGATGTGGCAGCGAGCGTATATAACGATGAGAGAAAGAGAGAGAACAGCGGGGTTTGCACTGTTCACTGACAGCAAGCAGAGGTAGTTTCGACATATGCGTACGGGGTTTGCACTGTTCACTGACAGCAAGCAGAGGTAGTTTCGACATATGCGTACGGGGTTTGCGCTGCTCACTGACAGCAATCAGTGGTAGTTTGAACGTATGCGTGCGGGGTTTGAGCTGTTCACTGACAGCAATCAGTGGCAGTTTTGTATGAGTGCGGGTTATGCGCTGTTCACCGACAGCAATCAGAGGTAGTTTGAACGTATGCGTGTGGGGTTTGCGCTGTTCACTGACAACAATCAGTGGTAGTTTGAATGTATGCGTGTGCGGTTTGCGCTGTTCACTGACAGCAATCAGTGGTAGTTTTGATGCATGCGTGCGGGGTATGCGCTGTTCACCGACAGCAATCAGAGGTAGATTGAACGTATGCGTATGGGGTTTGCGCTGTTCACTGACAACAATCAGTGGTAGTTTGAATGTATGCGTGCGGGGTTTGCACTGCTCACTGACAGCAATCAGTGGTAGTTTTGATGTATACGTGCGGGGTTTGCGCTGTTCACTGACAGCAATCAGAGGTAGTTTGAACGTATGCATGTGGGGTTTGCGCTGTTCACTGACAACAATCAATGGTAGTTTCGATGTATGCGTGCGGGGTTTGCGCTGTTCACTGACAGCGATCAGAGGTCTTGCACCAGAGAGAGATCTTGTGCAGTCCCATGTAAACACAAACAGATAAAGCGTATAGTTTTGCTCTTCAGATCTGTAGAGGTCAGAGGTGTAATAATCAGCAGGATATATCACTGTGTGTGAGAGAGAGAGAAAAAAAATCACCCATCTCTCCCAGACTCCTGAATGTCAAATGCCCATTCCAGTTACAAAGTATGTGGAGAGAGAGCGAGAAATGTAGATATATACTATGGAGTTACACTTGGCTTTCCACTTCCAATGATTCCTTAGTCCCCGACAGCTGAGAATCTCTCTCTTTCCCTAGCTCATACAGAATTAATTCTCATGTGCACACTTTGGGGCGTATCTGCATAGAGAAGATATTCCCTGCTGGAAGGAGAAACACGCCCCTCCATTTCATAAGATCTCCTTAGCAACCAGTATAAACGGCTTCCAAATGATGAAACGATAAAACCCCTTTAAGCCATGTGTTGTGTGAACATACTCTTAAAAGGGTTTTCCCACCAAGTAAAATTGACGTGGGAATCTTGTAAATTAAATAATAAACATT
This sequence comes from Phyllomedusa bahiana, assembly GCA_025379985.1. NCBI lineage: Eukaryota > Metazoa > Chordata > Amphibia > Anura > Hylidae > Phyllomedusa > Phyllomedusa bahiana. Next base: position 9,755 of record JAODAL010079568.1, on the reverse strand, counting down.
TTCACTATTCATCATTATTAAAAATTCTGCACCATTTTTGCTTTAGCTGTTCCCATCGTGATGCAAAGTGCACAGGTCATCTCCAGGGGATACGACCAGTGACAAGAGCTCCTCAGTCCTGGCTGCACATGCTCAGACTTCACCTCTCTTCTCAGGCAGCTACTAGACTCTTTCCTACTTAGTAATCACTGCTGAGCGAGTGTTCAACCCCAGGTTTTGTCATTCTACTCCTGTTTGCTGTACTCCTTAATAATTAGTCAAATGGTGCAGATAAGTAATTTTTCTTCCCTACCCTCCTCCCAAAAAGAAAAAAAAAAAAGAAACTTCAATTAGGTACGTGCATTGAGAAAGAGAAAAAAAATATCTACAGGGATTTGAACCTGGCACCTTTCTGCTGAAAGACAGAAGTGTTAACCACTCAGCTAAATTGTAGCCATACACAGCTCTTTTCTCTACATAAACAGACCTTGGTTTGACTAGAGATTTAGACGTGAGGAACCGGTGGGGAACAGCATGGTGATGTCAAGCTTGTTGGGTCACATGCCATGCAGTTCACACAAATTTTACATCTCCTTTTGAAGACACTGAAAACTGAAGAGAGGAAAGCAAGATATGAAATGCCTTTGTGGTAGAATTCCTTAAAAAGGGTGTTTCCACCAAAAATTGGGATACTATATGATGGGTCTGATAGGTGTTGGTCTAAGCTTTAGGACCCACTCGGGACTCATTGAAATGGATGGAAAAGTTCTGACCATTGCTCCACGATGAACAAAGACTTTTAGGGACCCGTTCTTGTGATGGGTTCCAGAGGTGGATCTCGCACTTATCATACATTGATGGAATATTCTATCAATATGCCATCAAGTGGCCTCCTTTATCTAATAACAAGACTCTCCATGTTGCCCATAGCAACCAATCAGAGCCCATAGCAACCAATCAGAGCTCATAGCAACCAATCAGAGATTGGCTTTCATTTTTTATACTGGTTTGGAAAAATGAAAGCTGAGCTCCGATCGGTTGCTATGGACTCTAGTAGCTATGGGCTCTGATTGGTTGCTATGGGCTCTGATTGGCTGATATGCACTTTGATCTGCTTTCATTTTTTATACTGGTTTGGAGAAATGAAAGCTGAGCTCTGATTGGTCGCTATGAGCTCTGATTAGTTGCTATGGGCTCTGATTGGTTGCTATGAGCTCTGATTGGTTGCCATGGGCTCTTTTTGGTTGCTATGGCCTCTGATTGGTTGCCATGGGCTCTTATTGGTTGCTTTGAGCTCTGATTCATTGCTATGGGCTCTAATTGGTGGCTATGAGCTCTGATTGGTTGCTATGGTCTCTGATTGGCTGATATGCACTTTGATCTGCTTTCATTTTTTATACTGCTTTGGAAAAATGAAAGCAAAGCTCTGATTGGTTGCTATAGGCTCTGGTTGCTCTGAGCTCTGATTGGTTGCTTTGAGCTCTGATTGGTTGCTATGGACTCTGATTGGTCGCTATGTGCTCTGATTGATTGCTATGGGCTCTAATTGGTTGCTGTGAACTCTGATTGATAAAAAAATCTATACACTCCATAGAAAAAACCCTAGATGGTCTCAAAAAGTTTTTCCCAGGTGTGCAAAAGAACTGGAAAAAGAAAGCGCAGCTGAAATCTTATATAATATACCACTCTAAATTCCAGTGGAGGTCAAGTGCTCACCTATTTCTGCTGCACAAATTACGGTACAGCTCGCTTTATCGCTCAGTATCCTCCACCGTGGTGATTCTGGTCAAAGAAGCTGCTCCAAACTTCCCGCCTTTGATATCCACATGGGACGCCAACGGAACACAAGGTATTAGGGGTTATTTTAAAAAACAAAAATTTCTTTAAAAAGTGGGAAAAGCTCTAGAGCGCTAAAGTTAAAAAGTTACTATTTATTTTACATATACATAACGCGTTTCACACTCGCTTCCTCATCTGAGGAAGCGAGTGTGAAACTAGTGAAACGCTTTATGTATATGTAAAATAAATAGTAACTTTTTAACTTTAGCGCTCTAGAGCTTTTCCCACTTTTTTAAGAAATTTTTGTGAACTCTGATTGGTCGCTATGAGCTCTAATTTGTTGCTATGAGCCCTGATTGGTTGCTGTGGGCTCTAATTTACTATGAGCTCTGATTGGTTGCTATGCACTCTGATTGGTTGCTATGGGCAACAAAGACAGTCTTACTTTTGGACACTTTTGATGAATAAAGCCCAATGTGTTTGGTGGGCACTCTCGGACTGGTGTGAGAGTCACCTGCGAGACAGGTGACCCCGGTGTGAGAGAGGCAGGGGCACCTGTGACAATCACCATCAGTATTCCTGGAGAGCCCTTTAATTCTTCCAGTCCTATAAAAAACATATGCTTTTATGAGATCATAGCGCAACAGAAAAACTGTCCTTGTAGCTCATGGCATCCAGAGTGTAGATTGTATTTTCCAGCGGGTCTTCACTTGTTAGAAGGGTCCTTTGACAATAAACTTTTCCCAAAGTGTTCTCCTACTGGAATCCCTAGCGATCAGCTGGGATCTGCAAGGAAAGCAGGCAGGAAGGCTTTAATTTCTCTGCAGCGCCTCCACAGGGAAAAAAGAGAATTACACAATGTTCAATCAAATCAATGGGCTGTAGGTGTACTGCGGGACAGGACGGGTCCTCCAGAGTAGGAGACGCTCTTTGTAACCACTCTCCGCTCAGACACTGAGGACCACCCTCTATTAGCTCAGATTTCTTAAATAGGGTGTACAAAATGGGATTTCTACACTAGACAACTCCTTTACTATTAAAGCCGGGCTGAGTTTTAGACGCTCATCGCTGCTGATCAGTGACTATCACCATAGATTTTCTAAAGGTGTGTAGAGTTTGAATTGCCTTTTTGCCCTCTACTAAGCAGCTGCATATCACAAGGCATTATGGGAAAGGAGCTCAAGCGCCCTCTGTTGGATGCAACAAATCCTCAATTCGCTTTTGACCCACTGGGTCTTTAAAAAGCAAAAGGGATATTTAGCCAAGCCAGTATCTCTCATCTGCAGACAGCTGTTTCGGGATGTTTGTCCCTCATCATTGCAGAGCAGAGTGATATTGACTGGCTGTGTGGGAGCCCACATAGATTTTCTAATCACTTGTAATTGAAGACTGGGAGAAAATGGAAGGTGGGTTAGATTGATGTGGTATCCATTCATATCCTGTAACATGACTTATCCCACTCTTCCTATATGTAAACTTGCCCAGTTCCAGTAGATCCGTTTTTTTCATTGTTGTCTACGCAGCCCAGTGCCTTAGGCTATGTCTACCCAGCACAGAAATACCGTCAGATTTTCGTCGGTTTCAGTATTTTGAACCTGCTGAGACTCCGCCGGTGCATAGCACTTTTGTCTGCAAACTGCGGCTCTCCAGCTGTTGGAAAACTACAACTCCCATCATGCCCACTGATATAGATTATATAAATGCATGATGGGAGTTGTAGTTTCCCAACAGCTGGAGAGACGCAGTTTGCAGACCAGTGGTGTAGACAGAGCCTTAGGCTATGTTTACATGTCGGCTTCTTCCAAATGGAAAAATCTGATGTGAAATCCGAAGGAGAAATCCCAAGCGATCCCTCGGATTTTAACTTTGCAGAAGGGACAAATCTGTGTAGCGTGAAGGCATTAAACGAGCAGGGTCCGCCTCGAATGTTCACTCTTTTTTTTCTACGCATCATGGATTTGAAATCTATGGTGCAAAAAGATTGCCCATTCAAATAAATGGGTCTGACTTTGACATGAATTTTGATGTGGATTCCGATATGGGATCTGTGTCCATGCTAAAATCCATTCTGTGATAACCTTAGAGCTGTCGGTGGAGCTGTGTAAGGGCTTGTTTTTAGCAGGATACGTTGATGTTTCCATTGGTATCACTTCGGTTTACCTATCACTTTTTAAACCTTTTACATTCAGTTTTTTTAAGCAATAATAAATAAAAAAAACCTCAATTCTGTTGTAGTTTTTTTGTTGTTCTTTTTTGCAGCATTCACGAATCCACTCCTTTCCACCGCATGGGCATAATTTTTTGGCTCTCCATTTTTTGTCCTCCACCTTCCAAAAGCCATACCTTTAATAACATTTTTTCCATCTACATAGCCATAGAAGGGCTTGTTTATTTACAGTACAAGATGGACTTTTAATGGTGCCATTGACCATAGAATGTGCTGGCAAACCATAAAAAAAAAATTCTAAGTGGGGTGACCTGAAAAAAAAAAGGTACTTGTGCCATGTTTTATTGGCACCATTTTAGGACAGATGAGACTTTTTGATCCCTTTTTATTCCAATTTTTTGTGGACATGAGATCAAAAAAATGAATTTTGCCGTTTGGAATTTTTTTTCTTCTGCTGTGTTCATAACAATTATGTTACATTTTAATAGACTGCACTTTTATGGACGCAACAATACCAATTATTTGTAACTTTTTTATACTCTTATTTGTAAAAAAAGGAACTTTTAATATTTTTTTTATTGTTTATACTTTTAAAACTTTTCTTTTTTACTCTAACATTAAAGGGGTGTTCCGACAATTCAAAATCCTCTCTTGTCTATCGGGGTATGACCTAAAATAGAAGACAAAAAGAATACTTACCTCCTGGACGTTCTCGTTCTGTAGCGGCGGTGGGTTGGTGGTCCCAGCCGTCGTCCTGAACATTCATTGTTCACATGACAGGTGCAGCCAATCACAGGCCAAAATAAAAGTCGACATGTCAGAAAGGAGTCGCCGCTACAGCAGTTTTAAGGCGCATTAAATCAGTGTAAAGCCTGAATGACTGAACCTGTCACAAATCTGGCGTATGGTCTACCTTGCATTGTAAAATTGATGCACCTATTTAGGTGCATTGCATAATTTAGGCGCATTCAAATGTGTCGTGCCCAGCGTATAATGCACCTAGTTTTGGTGTACTACTGCTCATTTATATAGAGAATAGGGCGTCAACAGGTTTTTTTGATGCAAAATACACAAATGGGACATGTCGCCCAAAGTGTTTTAATTAGGAAATTAGGAGTGTTATGTGAATTTTCTTTTCTTTTTAACATCATTTTTTTTTCAAATTTAAATTTTTATTAACATTTATCTTTTTAAACAATACAAATAAAATATAGAGTTAAGCCAATGAAACAACTAATAATGACCAGCACCAGATTGGGTACTAGTAATTAACATTTGTTAACAAAACACATGAAAAAGAGAATTGCAAGAGTAACCTAAGGGTCAGTCTTAAGCTGTGCCGGATTAGGTGAAGGGCATATAGTATACACCTGGGATAAGCCAACGAACAGGTGTTGACAGGGGACTAATGCATAGCCCATGGAGAGAGAGGGAAGAAAAAAAAAAGGGGGGGGGGAGACCATGGACAAAGCAAATAGGTCATCATTGGTCTTCTAAGAGAACCAAGTGTAACCAACTGGTGCCTAGTCTACAAGAGCTGGGTTACTTTTATTGGTGAAACATCTATAAGTAAGGCACCGGAAATATGAGCAAAGTCAACACTAATCATCTGAGGAGGTAGAGGAATCTTTTCAACATTTTCATCTTTTTTTTATTGTTTTTTTGTTTTTAGTCCCACTATGGGAATAGACTATGTGACCCCTTGATCATTTTTATAACACATACCATTATTTTAGGGTATTTATATGTATTATGCCTCTACCAAATAGATTAATGGCAGGGCCTGGCAGAGCTGGGGGCCATTATTTTATTTCTGGCTGCCATTGTAACTATCGGCATCCCTTGATCATATATCAGGTGGCGCAGATGGGAGATAGAGGGAGCCTCCTCCTTCTGTCAACCACCTAGATTCTACGGTTATTATTGACTGTAGCATTTAGGTGGTTAAATGGCCAACTAGCCCCAATCCTGGACGTTGCATTTGGAGCGTGGGTGTACGTAACAATCGACTCCCATTACAGGTTGTGTGGGCATAGCTCCTGTGCCCACACACCCCGTGGGCAGTACAGGAATGGTACACTGGATTTGACTACTTTATGACTAGAAAATGCACTAGTTTTAGGGACGGCATGTTTGTGTGCTAATCTATGGAGAACTTAGCTGAATGTGTTCTGTAGACCTCTAAAGTATATGACCAATCCCTTGACAAATATGAAAGGTCAGCTGGACCGATAGTGGCCTTATTCATTTTAGTTGGTCATCACTCTGGAGGTCCATGCATCTTCTGATATCTGAATTGAGATGACAACACCTACCAGCCAGATGTATTAGGAGCTTGTTTGAGACCTGAACATCAAATGGAGTCTTTGCTGCTTCTGCACAGGTGGCTGGTGGTGCAGTTGCCCCAGTGGGTTGTCCTATTCAGGGCTTGCCCGGACGATGCCATGTTGATGTCCTTAATGATACAAAGCCCAAATAATACTCCAAGTACAAAGTGTGACATTGGAGTACACGCTCCAAACTTTTCAATAGGGACAGGTGATGTGCCCAAGGACCAGTCATCTAAGGCACTATGGTCAGTCTGAGACCATTGGATCATTGTCACCTTTCATGACACCATTTTACAGGTGGCTGCAGTGCAAGGCCACTATTAAGGAAAGGACATTACCCCCCATCACCCAGCACATTGCCTGACCCAGGCTTGGATGCAGAAAACTTTAGGATTTCTCTCTGTAACCGCTCTACAACAAGAAGCTGTCGTATGTTCCCCTGAAGCTATTTTGGTACTAATACTAGAATCCGTGGTGATTCTCAGCCTCAAGGGAGTCTGGGTTTTCCCTTTCATCTTCATAGAATTAGGGGAAAAGTTGCCAGCAAATTACTGGAAGAAATCGAGGGAAGAGTTTCTTTAGTAAACATGTATGGGACATCCTGATGATGTGCTCATTAGTGATACATTGCTGCCGGAGATGTCCTGGAAATGTAAGATTAATGGAGGCATAGAAGGGTGGAAGAGGAGCAAGACGAGGAGGGAAAGGAAGCGCAAGAGGGATGGGAGAGAAGCAGAGTAAGGACGGAAGAGAAAAGGATGGGATGGAGAAGATAGATATGAGGGGCAGAAAACAAATAAAAGAGAAGTAGGACAAAGATAGAAGAAAGAAGGGATGGGAACAGAGAAAAGAGAAGACAGAGAGGGAAGGAGGAGAGATGGAAGAGTAGAGGGGTTAAGAAAGGAGAGAGGAGGGATGGGATGGAAAATTGAGATGGAACAGAGAGGGAAGAGAAGCAGGATACGGACAGAAGTGAGAAGGGATGGGATGGAGAAAAGAGAAGACAATGAGGGAAGAGAAGAAACGGGAGAAGAGGAGGAATGGAAGAGAAGCAGGACGAGAGAACAAGAGACACGGGATGAGATATAGACAAGAGAAGACACTGAGGGAAGAGAAGGATGGGTGAAGAAGAGGGATGGAAGAGAAGCAGGACAAGAGAAGGGCTGGGATGGAGAAAAGAGAAGACAGAGAGGGAAGAAGGAGGGATAGAAGAGTAGCGGGACAAGCAAAGGAGTGAGGAGGGATGGGATGGAGAACTGAGATGGGACAGAGATGGAAAAGAAGTAGAACAAGGACAGAAGAGAGAAGGGATGGGATGGAGAAAAGAGAAGACAATGAGGGAAGAGAGGGACGGGGAGAAAAGGAGGGATGGAAGAGAAGAGGACAAGAGAAGGAGAGAGAAGGGATGGAATGAAGAAAAGAGAAGACAATGAGGGAAAAGGAGGGATGAAAGAGAAGCAGGATAAAGACAGAAGAGAGGAGGGATGGGAAGGAGAACAGAGATGGGACAGAGAGGGAAGAGAACCAGGACAAGGACGGAAAAGAGAAGGGATGGAGAAAAGGGATAAAACAGAGAGGGAAGAGGAGCAGGGCAAGGACAGAAAAGAGATGGGAGAGAGGGAAAAGGAGCAGAAGAGGGATGAAAGTGTAGTGGGATAAGGACAGAAGAGAAGAGGGATGGGAAGGAAAAAAGAGATAAGACAGAGAGTGAAGAGGAACATATGAGGGATGGAAGAGAAGTGAGACGGCAAGAAGAAGAGAAAAAAAACTTGGAATGACTGTGAGCAGGGCAAGGACAGAAGAGAGAAGAGGCAGGTTAGGACAGAACAATAGAACAGGGGAGAAAACAAAGCAGGACTGGAAGGAAAGAGAAGAGAAACATAGAAGCAGGACAAGGACAAAAGAGGGGCAGGGTCAAAATAGAAGAAGAGAGACCGGACAGGAGGGAAAGAGAAGTGGGAAAGTGATGGTAGGGGAACAGAAAAGGAATGAAAGAAAAAGGCAGCCTGGAAGAAATAGAGAAGCAGGATAGGGGCGGAACAGAGGAAAGGCAGGACAGGGACAGAGGAAAGATAAGATAGGGAGTGCAGAGAAGTGAAACAGGGAAAGCAAAGATGCAGAACTGGGAGAGAAGTAGGACAAGAGAAGGGCAAGACCAGAAGAAAGAAAAGAGACAGGACAGGGAGGAAAAAGAAGAATGAAAGTGATGGAAGGAGGACTGGAAGAAAATGAGCAGCAGGACAGGGACATTAGAGAAGCAGGATGAGATGAAGAAAGAGTTGAAGGATTAGAAGTAGGGCTAAGATGGAAAAGAGGAAAACTAGGACAGAAGAGAGGAGAGACAGGACTGGGACAGAAAAGAAGTGAAATAACAGAACAAGAAGCAGGACTGAGAGAGGAGAGAACCAGAACAGCGGGATGAGAACCAGTACAGGCGGGAAGAGAACCAGTATAGGGGGGAAGAGAACCAGTATAGGGGGGAAGAGAACCAGTAAAGGAGGGAAGAGAACCAGTAGAGGAGGGAAGAGAACCAGTATAGGGGGGAAGAGAACCAGTATAGGGGGGAAGAGAACCAGTATAGGGGGGAAGAGAACCAGTAAAGGAGGGAAGAGAACCAGTAGAGGAGGGAAGAGAACCAGTACAGGGGGATGAGAACCAGTAGAGGAGGGAAGAGAACCAGAACCGGGGGGGGGATGAGAACCAGTAGAGGAGGGAAGAGAACCAGTATAGGGGGGAAGAGAACCAGTAGAGGAGGGAAGAGAACCAGAAAACGGGCAAAAGAACCAGTAGAGCAGGGAAGAGAACCAGTAAACGGGGGAAGAGAACCAGTAGAGGAGGGAAGAGAACCAGTATAGGGGGGAAGAGAACCAGTAGAGGAGGGAAGAAAACCAGAACAGGGAAGATAAAGAAAGGAGGAAGAGAACCAGTACAGGGGAGAAGAGAACCAGTAGAGGGGGATGAGAACCAGTAGAGGAGGGAAGAGAACCAGTAGAGGAGGGAAGAGAACCAGAACAGGGGGATGAGAACCAGTAGAGGAGGGAAGAGAACCAGTATAGGGGGGAAGAGAACCAGTAGAGGAGGGAAGAAAACCAGAACAGGGGAATGATAACCAGTAAAGGAGGAAGAGAACCAGTAGAGGAGGGAAGAGAACCAGAACAGGGGGATGAGAACCAGTAGAGGAGGGAAGAAAACCAGAACAGGGAGATGAGAACCAGTAAAGGGGGAAAAGAACCAGTACAGGGGGAAGAGAACCAGTAGAGGAGGGAAGAGAACCAGTACAGGGGGATGAGAACCAGTAGAGGAGGGAAGAGAACCAGAACAGGGGGATGAGAACCAGTAAGTGGGATGAGAACAAGCAGAGGAGGGAAGAAATCCAGTACAGGGGGGACAAAAAGCAGGAAAGAGAGGGAAGAGGACCAGAACAGGGAGGAAGAGAACCAGGAAAGGGGGGGCAAAAAGCAGGAAAGAGAGGGAAGAGGACCAGAAAAGGGGGGAAGAGA
>JAODAL010079567.1:0-12536 GCA_025379985.1 Phyllomedusa bahiana | reverse complement strand
GGGGCTGGATCATTTTGGCTCCAAGGACCTCAGCCCCAAGTTGGTTCTTTAGCGTTGTTTCGGAAGGTGTTGGAAGGTTTTTGGGGTGTATCGGGCTAGAGCAAATGGGTGGTTGGGGATTGATACTCATGCGTTTCAGTCATGTGTTATTTATTTGTCTGTTAATAAAATGGCTGCTGTGGCCAATTTATCCAATCCAGGTGTCATGTCTTTATTTGAAGGGTTCTGAGGGGTTTGGTGTATTGACTACAGCTGCAAAGGATAGGCGTTGCTCAGGGTCAAAGCAAAAGGTCGACAGACAGTCATTTTCTTGGCAAGAAGTAAATTTCTACAAAATGGAGAACTACAGAAAATATGGGGAAGTTTCCTTTTGCAGATAGAAATGTGTCAACATAGCAGAGTTAATTAAGTACAACAGGATCAACAGTATTGAATACTCAGTTAAACAAAACGAAGAAAGTAGAACTGGATGGAAGTCTCAGCCATTTTGTCTCATTAGAAATTGCAAACTTAAATCAGCAAGTTAATACATAGAAAGAACAACATAAAATAACCTAATTTCCATAACAATATTTCCCCTCTTTAAGTTTTCAATTTTAGAATGAGACAATAAGAAACATTTAATGATTAAGATAAAAAAGACAGTAAGAATCATTTGTTACCTTTTAATTTGGGACCTCTATCATTTCCATAGCATTATAATTAGAGATGGGCGAATTTCTCAAAAATTCGATTCGGTCACTTCGCCGAATTTTCCGACAAAATTCGTTTCGTTCCGAATTACTTCGGCACGAATCGCGTTAAAAAGCAGCTATTTCCTGGCTGCACAGAGCCTGCAGGGTGCTGTAGAACTTTTGTCCCAAATGCTTAAATATGCAGAGGGAGCTTGGTTTGGTCTTCATACAATGTTTGTGTTTTATTATGACTAGCAGATGTCTGCCGCCGCTCTTAGAATCTCTTCACTATAAAATTCCGTGGGCACTTAAGAGGGCAAAACTGACCAAAAAAACTCAACCGGGAATGTACCCTTTGATAAAGTTCATGCCAGCGAAAGCTGGAAAAAAAACAAGCTTGAGAGCTCAGGTGGCAACATTAGTGACAAGAGTGTGAGGTGACGGCGGCAGCCACGCAGCAGAGGTCAGGCAGGGCACAATGACATTCTGGAGGTGGCAAAACACGAGGAAGCCACAGAGTGGCAAAATGACTGAGAGCGGAGGTCACGGCGGCAGCAGTATGAGGTCAGGCAGTGGCACAAGGGAAAATTCTGGAGGTGGCAAAACAGGAGGAAGCCACAGAATGGCACAATAACAAATTGTGGAGGTCACGACAGCAGCAGCATGAGATCAGGAAGTGACACAATGACATTCTGGAGGCGGAAAAACCCAGTATTAGGCCATAGAGTGGCACAATCACACAGTGTGGAGGTCACGGTGCGGCAGCAGTATGAGATCAGGCAGGGCACAATGACATTCTGGAGGCGGCAAAACAGATTAGGGCACAGAGTGGCACAATCACACAGTGTGGAGGTCACGGCGGCAGCAGTATGAGGTCGACAGTGGCACAATGGCATTCTGGAGGGGGAAAAAAAAAAAAAGTATTAGGCCACAGAGTGGCCCCAATGATACAGTGTGGAGGTCACGACGCAGCAGCATGAGGTCAGGCACTGGCACAATGACATTCTGGAGGCGGCAAACCAGTATTAGGCCACAGAGTGGCACAATGATACAGTGTGGAGGTCCGACAGCAGCAGCATGAGATCAGGCAGTGGCACAATGACATTCTGGGGGCCCGGCAAAACAGTATTAGGCCACAGAGTGGCCAATCACACAGTGTGGAGGTACGGCCCGGCAGCAGTATGAGATCAGGCAGTGGCACAATGACATTCTGGAGGCGGCAAAACAGTATTAGGCCACAGAGTGGCACAATCACACAGTGTGGAGGTCAGGGCGGCAGCAGTATGAGGTCAGGCAGTGGCACAATGACATTCTGGAGGTGGCAATTCATTATTAGGCCACAGAGTGGCACAATGATACAGTGTGGAGGTCACGACAGCAGCAGCATGAGATCAGGCAGTGGCACAAATGAATTCTGGAGGGGGCCCAAAACAGTATTAGGCCACAGAGTGGAAACAATGATACGTGTGGAGGTCACGACAGCAGCAGCATGAGATCAGGCAGGGGGCACAAGACATTTCTGGAGGCGGCAAAACATTTATTAGGCCACAGAGTGGCACAATCCCCAGTGTGGAGGTCACGGCGGCAGCAGTTTTGAGATCAGGCAGTGGCCAATGACATTCGGGGAGGCGGCTAAACAGTATTAGGCCACAGAGTGGCCCCCAATTTGATACAGTGTGGAGGTTTCACGACAGCAGCAGCATGAGATCAGGCAGTGGCACAATGACATTTGGAGGCGGAAAACAGTATTAGGCCCACAGAGTGGACAATCACAAAAGTGTGGAGGTCACGACAGCAGCAGCATGAGATCAGGCAGTGGCACAATGAGATTCTGGAGGTGGCACAACAGGAGGAAGCAACAGAGTGGCACAATGACTGAGAGCGGAGGTCACGACGGGCAGAAAGCACGAGGTCAGGCAGTGGCACAATGACACAGTGTGGAGGACAACGCAGCAGCCACAGCAGCAGCATGAGGTCAGAAAGTGGCACAATGACACAGTGAGGATGTCACTGCAACAGCAAAAGCAGAAGCAGCATGAGTTCATAGAGTGGCACAATGACAGAGTGTGGAGGTGGGTGGAAATACAGTCCCTGGTAAAGATGGTGGTAGGCAGATGGAGAAACTGTCAGCAGATGTGTGGATGAAGGTGGGTGGCGGCTTCTGAATAGTGGTTTGAGGCAAGTAGTTTGAACCCAGGACTGACCCCTAAGGCATTGGTGTGTGGAATCCTGGCCGATCCCGCCTGATTCCTCTTGAAAAAGGGGTCAGTCGTTCCACATTTCCCGTGGAAAAGGGGTTCTCCTTGGGGTAACTTTGGCCCCCGCCGCACTGAACCCCCGCTCTGTTGCCACACTACGGGCCGGGCAGGACAGTTTTCTCCACTGCAAACTCGGCAAGTTGCGGCCACACATCCAGTTTGGTGACCAGTAGTCCAGCGGATCTTCTAACTGAGGTGGCGGGAGTGCTGTCCAAGTAGGCCACAACCTGTTGGTTCAGGGACTGCTCCAGGCCCTGCTGCTGCTGCTGGCGACTGCCCTCCTCACTAGGCGGGTGAAGGAAGCTGCTCATCAGTGACTCCAGACTTAGGTTACTTCTGATGGCGCGGGTACTGCTCCTACCTCCCCACCTTCCCCCAGCAGCGCGGCAGTAGTACGTGAGCGTGAGGAACCCCCCGGTCAAAACCTGTCAGAGGAGGGACGATGCCGCACATAGGCAGCAGCCAACTAATTACGGAGGATTTCCCTATTAGTATTTGAGTTTGTCTTCCCTCTCAATAGCGGGGAAAAAAGGCTCCCTTTTTGGACCGGTAGCGAGGGCCCAAATTTAGGGTGGAGAGCCAGAAGTCATCCCTTTTGGGATGCTGACTATTCGGCTGTCACTACCCAGGCAAATAAGCATGCTGCGGGCCATCTGCACAAGTGACCCCGAGGGGCCCCTGCCTCCATTTCCACTGTATACTGCCCCGGTGCTTGGGGGTCATCTGCCTCGTCTTCCTCATCTCCATCCACCTCCTCCAGCTGCTCCTGCTCCTCCTCTCTTGTCACTGGGTAGAAAATCCACTCATTTCACCAGACAATGCTTCTGCTCCAATGTCTCCTCCTCCTCCTCCATTTCAGTCCCCACCGGACTCATGTGGCCACGAGATGTAGTCGCCCGTCTCCATTTTCCCCTGCCCAGACAGATTTTTCAGCATCTGTTCCAGGACATGAAGCAGTGGAATGACGTTATTCATCCCGTAGTCCTGGCGACTGAAAAACTAAAGTCGCCTCCTCGAATGGCCTCAACAAACGGCAGGTGTCACGCATGAGCTGCCACTGGCTGACATCAAAGTTACACAGGGGAGTACTTCTGTCTGCCTGGATTTATCAAAAAATCGTTAATGGCCTTTCTCTGTTCATACCGCCGGTCCAACATGTGCAGGCTGGAATTCCAGCGGGTGGAAACATCCCCATTTCAGAGTGTGTTGGGGGAGGCCGTTCTGCCGCTGCAACTCGAGGAGGGTTTTTCCTGGCTTTGTACGAATGGGATAAAGTGCATGCACAGTCTCCTGGCCTTTTCAGAATGTTCTGAAGATCGGTGGAAGACTTCAGGAACCTTTTCACAACCAATTGAACACGTGCGCCATGCAGGGCGCATGGACCATCCTCCTCGGTTTCAGCGCGGACACCATGTTCCTCCCATTGTCCGTCACCATGGTTCCGATTTTGCAGTTGACGCGGAGAAAGCCACACATCGATTTCTTGCTGCATGAGGGGGAGCAGTTCCTCCCTGTGTGACTTCGTTCGCCGAGGGAAGCCAGGTGTAGAAATGCGTGACACCGCTGTGCCCTCACATGTGGTATGATGGAGCAGTACTTGTGGAGGCTGAGATGGTGGTGGGGGGTGGAAGAGGAGGAGGCGGACAAATTTGGGGCAGGTGCAGCAGTTTTGACAACGTGGAGGAGAAAGCGGCGTCTCCTGTCCAAGTTGTTTGGTGTGCTGGGCTGGAAGCACATTCACCCAAATGGGCCGTAAAAGGACATGTACTGGCCCTGACCGTAGTTACAGCTCCAGACGTCCCCCGCTGCCGTGCACCTTGGAACAAACCGATATGCTCAAGGAATGACCCACCTTCTGTTCTACATATTTATGTAGTGCTGGTACTGCCTTTTTGGAAAAGAAATTACGGCTTGGAACTCTCCTTCTCGGCTCGGCACAAGCCATTAGTTCTCTGATTTGGGGCAGAGTCCACCATTTGGGAAAGGGAGGGACTGCAGTACCAACAACTTGGACAGGAGCACGGTCAGTGCTGCCCTTAGGATGGTTGGACGCATACTGTTGTCTCTTTGCATCGCCTCGCTGAACGACTGCTGGCGCCATGAGTAGCGAGGAGCAGGAGCATCTTGGGGCCGGGAGATGATGTCAAAGAGAAAAAAGCTCCCCTTTTGCAGAGGTGGTGGAGCCTTGACTGGCTGCAATGGCATGCGTGCCACTGGGGGCTGCTGCTGCTGCTGTTGCTGCGGCGGCAGGATGGACCACCACATCTGAGCCACGTTTTCTCCCAGGCCACCGGATGGTGACGCTGCATGTGTTAACGCCAGGGCCGTGGTGCCAACGTTATTCCCTGGCCCCGCTTCACTTTTGCCCACAGATTCTACATATACCCATATTCGGCTCCTTGGTGTCTTAGCAAAAGAACTGCCACACACGCCGAGTATCGGATTTTACCGCCAACGCTCCGCACTGAGTGACTACTGCCGCCGCTGCCTCGCTGAGCCCCTTGCTGCCACTTTCCCGGACCCGCGAAGCGGGTTTTTTACCCCGTGGCCGCTTGGCTCCCGACCTCCCACTGCTGCTATCCTGCTGACTCACGGGCACACGACCCACCCTTTCTGGCTGCGCTGCTGCCTGACGCGCAAGCTGAGCCCTCTTCTCCTGACGATTGATGAAGCCTTTGCCTCACCCGGCTCCCAAGTGCGGTCGGCTACATCATCATCTATTTGTGTTTCATTGTCATGCTGTCCTCATCACCGGTGTTGGGATGCCCAGGCTGACCTCTCACAACATGACCTCCCATGCCACTCTCCACATCTATACTTTGCCGCCTACTGCAAGAAGATGGCGATATTGGTCCCATTTCTTCGCTGCCAAGTAGCTGCTGACTGCCCTCCTCAAATTGTTCATCCCTGTATATAGTGGCGCTGAGCCCAGACCACATAGTAGATCTCTGGCTGAGGGAAAACGGATGGGACAGAGGCGGGCTGAGGACAGGTGAGGGCCGCTGACCCGCACCCGGGCCATGCCAAACTAATGGTTGTGTCTGAGGTTCCCCGACTTTGGCTGGGGTTGTCAGATGTCATCTGGGAGGAAGAGGATGACCTAGTCAACCAATCAAGAACCCCTTTGGGTTGGTGAAAACACACGGCCGCTAGGGTGACAGCGGCAGTTGTTTCCTCACCGAGTGACCCGTTTTGCGACGTCCCTTGCTGTTTCTGCGACCTGGACCTGTTCCAGGAATGTTTGTGCCACTGCCACTGGCAGGTGCAGAGCCCGCCACCTCTCTGTCTGACATACTGTTTGTTTAAAATGTACGACATGTTTGATGATGATATCTGTATATGATAGATATACACCCTGTTTTTGACTCCAAATGAACCCAGTAACAAGCTTGGGTAGCCCTGGGAGTTAAATTGCGCTCCACAAAATGGCCAGGAAAAATTTACTTTTTATGTGTCGTTTAAAACACTGTGTGTTATACTAAATGTAAATGCACAAACCGGCTTAATTAACCTTCGGACATGAATTAGGCTACAGGAAAAATGTATATATTTTGGCGTTGAAAAAGACGGTTTATTTTTGTCAGCACACCAGCAAAACAACGCTTAATTAACCCCCGGATTTTAAATTGCGCCCAAAGAATTGATACGCACAAAAAAGTAGCTTTGTAGCGTGTTACAATTGCGTGTTTTCTACGCCACACAAAAAGAGATACAGTTGTAATTAACCTTTGCTTGTGAATTAGGTTACAGGAAAAATTTATATATTTTTTGGGGTTGAAAAAGGACGGTTTTTTGGGGGCAGCACATCAGCAAAAACAACGCTTAATTAACCCCTGTTTTTAAATTGCGCCAAAAGGGAAATTTAGCCCCCCAAAATAGTAGCTTTGTAGCGTGTTACAATTGCGGGTTTTTCTACGCCACACAACAAGAGATACAGTTGTAATTAACCTTTGCTTGTGAATTAGGATACAGGAAAAATTTATATATTTTGGCGTTGAAAAAGGACGGTTTCTTGGGGTCAGCACACCAGCAAAACAACGCTTAATTAACCCTGGATGCAAATTTCGCATAGAATTGAGCAGCAAAAATGAAGTGGTATTTGTATTGTAAAAACGCTGTTTCTTTAAATGAATACAACAGGAACTGGCTTAGATCCCACTTGGATATTGAATGTATATGCAAACTGCAGTGGACGAAAACTGGATTTCAGATCCAATACCCCAAAAAATTAGAAATAGAACATTAAAAGAACAGTCTCTGAGACAAGCTGAGGAAAACCCCACAGAATCGCTTTTATAAAAATCAGTTCTTCAGTAAGAGCCCATCACAATCAGCCGCGGCAGCACCTTCCCTGATCAGTACAGTGAGAGCAGTATGAGCTCCCAGGTCGCCCGGACTTATATAGTGCGGTGACGTTTACAGAATCCCGCTGGTCTCTGATTGGCTTCATCTCTCCACATGTCATGCAGGCTATGCCCTTCTTCCTCCCAGAGTGCTTTGCCCCATGTAGCGCCATGTGCTCGCAGCCATTTTATCATTCAAAAGCACACTTCGTTCACCCGAAGTACCCCAAAGTTCGATTTCGTTCCGAACCGAAGTTTTCCTGAAATTCTAAATGAATTCCACTTCGTTAGAATCGATTCGCCCATCTCTAATTATAATCTTCATGTGAACTGTGCATAAATATCAATTTCCTTAACCTAGGACTCTGTGGACCTATTTGGACCAACATTGCATTGGTTGAAACTACATTGTTCACAGTTTTAGAAATCATCCCCCGTAAAAGAGAAAAAAAACAAGTTAGTTCCTAGGATCATAATGGCTAATAATGTGACAAAATGGGCTTTAAATATGTTCGCAATAATAGTACTCAATTTCCCAAACATTCCTTGCATCCACTTAGATTAGGGGTTACTTACTCCTGCGTTGGAGGCCAATTCATTAGTAAGGGACGTCAACCCCCACACGCCCCCAACCCCCTATACAGCAAAAGTCATATAAAGAGCCACTCTAACATGAAAAGTCATAAAAATCATTGAGCTGTGTTGATCTGTGATTCCCCTAATTTTGTACATGGTGAAAATGTTGGGGTAAACTGGTTGAGTCTTTGCAGTCATAGGAATCATCTGGGAATGCTACTGGTTTTAGTCACACAAATAAATTATATGTAGTACATTTCTTAGAGTTATGAATAAAATATTGACAGGTTCTTCCTTTTGGAGATCCTCTAGTTGCTGAGTGAAACCCAATTGTTATGGCTCCAGACCCCGGACGCCTGGGCCTGTCACCACCTCTATCAGATATAGATACAATAAGTAAGTATCCACACAAGACAAGGTGTGCGCTTAATCAAAAAAGAGTTTTTTATTATTACAGCAGTGATTTTATATAACCTTGGTTATATAAAGTCGTGCGTGACATGCGCAGTCAGCCGGAGCACATAGTGAAACTTTCACAGCTTACATTGCAAGGTTAGAGAAAAAATACACAGCTGAGTTCCGTTACAGTTTCAAGGTCCTGAAGCGCAGGCGAGAGTCCTTGAATTGTATCTTTGGTGTCAGACAGGAAAAGTTTTTCTTGCGTTAACCCTTAACTTGACAATATGCAGACATCAAACTTGCAAAGCACCATACTAAGATGGATTATACTATAAAACATTAACCCAACTACCCAGAAACAAATTTCTCCTTCATTCCTCCTAAATCACAAGTATCAACTTCTTTAGTAATATTTTCTCTCCCACAACAAGTAAGAAAAGGAAAAAGGAAATGTATCATGTATATTATTCCTTATTGTCCTCTTTAAAGGGAATCTGTCGCCAATAATTTTGTTTACTTATTAAATCAAGACCCTGATCCATATTCTTTTCCTCTCAGTCGTTTTTATTTCCTGATTGTATATTTCTCTATTTGGCTGCCTATATATGATTGTGGGGAAGACATTCTTGCTTGCATTGCTTTAACAGAAGTCAGAGAGATACTTTACAGCAGATTCATGCACATAGGCTTCTTAAGACAGATTCTGTCCCATAGACTTGTATAGGAGAGTTTTCACTGTGAATGGAGGGGAGAGGGAGAGCTATGACATCTCCTCTTGTGACTGGTGGATTCTGTGTTATCTGTACACAATGGTGTCTCCTTTCAGTTTGACCCTGCTGTTACTGATAATGAGCACACTGCTGAAAAGCTCTCTTAACAGAGCAGGAAGTGTTAGACGATTATTAGGCCTAGTGGCCAAAGTGAAAACTGCAGGGCTTAGGAATTATTAAAAAAAATACTGAAAGTGATATGGAAAATTAAAAAAAAAAAAAAAATCCTAAAAAATGTGTTTAACATAAAAATGTTAAAGGAGTTGTCTCCCTTCAGAGTTTCAGAGAATGCATGAATGAAATACTCTGTCACTTCCTGGTTCAGACTGACTCATTTGCATAAGCTCCATGCTTGTACAGCTCCATGTGGTGCTGTGCTTTCAGATGCTAATTAGATCAGATTAGCTCCTCAAACTACTAACAGGACTTCTTATCTGATCCCCAAAACAAAAGCCCAAATTACAGTTCTGTTTATTTTACATAAATCAAGCTTTTTACTGCTGAGCAGCACAGGACACTGCCACAACCTGTGTGATGACTTCACTCACTGTTATCTCATTGAACAAACAGCAGGGGGAGAATTGTTTACAGGTCTGTTACTGAGGGAACTGAAATAGCCATGGAGGTCATAAATTCACTTGTATCTCCTTAGGGAAAACAGAGGAACAAAGCAATATATTTGGAAAATGTCTTTATTTTGTGTTACCTACAATTTGAAAGCTATTCTTTGTAGCAAGAAAACCCCTTTAAACAATAAGTCATTTTTTGATGACACATTCCCTTTAAGCACCAAACCTCTTTCTTGGATTCTCTTTCAAAGTCACAAATTCCTTTCTTTAGGGAGCAAATATCTGTGAAGGGACAAACGGATTCACAGCCACAAACCAATCTCACAAATATAAATAGTTTTGCCCTAAAGTACTGGCGTGTTTTTGTTTCCCTTTGAAGCAAAGTACTTGAATCCTCAGTCTCCGGTACCATAACCTTTTTACAGTGAGAGACATAGATCTAGTTAGGCTTTCACTCCAGCTTTTACAGAGGTGTTTCAGAATCACTTGGTAGGGCCCATCAAACCGTGGTTCCAGAGTCCTTCTGAAATGCAGTGTTCCAAAAACACCACTATTGTACAACATAATTGCAGCTTGTTTTTTTAAGGCCTTGCAACTCTAATTTGTTATCTATGTATTGTACAATCACTGTGTCTGGAGACACATTCTACTAGCATATGTGACATCACTGCTGTGAACTTGCTAGGGGAATTGTGTCTCCAGACACAGTAATTTTACAATACATAGGCAACAAATTAGAGTTATTGATTTTGAGTTTTAGCGCCAAAAAGATCTGAAGTATCTTTTCCAGCTTTACTCAGATGGTATTTTTAAAACTTTTGCTGAATTAGAATCAGAACATGGCCTACCTAGGACTGCATTCTACTGCTACTTGTGGCACAATTTGGGGGGGGTTGTAATTACTGTGGAATGTGGCCCCCTGGAATCTGTAGCTAGAGGAGATGGCGGTGAAGGAACTGAATTCTTCCTGGAGGACTACGGTCCTAAGTGCCAGGGATCAGTTGATCCAGAATTAATAGCTCCACAGGATATCCTTAAAGGGGTTCTGCCACAAATTAAAATTGACGTGTGAAGTTTGTAAATTAAATAATAAACATTTTCACCATTCATCATTATTAAAAATTCTGGACCGTTTTTGTCTTAGCTGCTCCTTTAGTGATCCATTGTTTACAGCTCGTCTCCAGGGGATAAGACCAGGACTGAGAGCTGCTCAGTCCAGGACGCACATGCTCAGACATCACCTCTCCTCTCAGGCAGCTACTGAGTGTTTAAACTCCAGGTGCTCTCACTCTACTCTCGTCCTCTGTGCTCCTTAGTAATTAGTCAAACAGTGCAAATAAAATAAAAAAGAAACCTCAATCAGGTATGTGCATTGATAAAGAGAAATAAAATCCAGTGGTTTGGGGGGGCGTGGTTTGGCATGCCAGCAGCAGGATGCATGGTGTGAGAGCTCTGCTAAGGCCACCAGTATCTAAAGCCAATTTGCCAGCATTATGAGCCCCAGGAGAGCCAAAAAGACACCCAAGGGTGCAGCAACTCCCCCTGCAGCGGATGAATTAATTTCCAACTACTTTGCTCCCCTGGCTGACCTCCACTTGGCTGACGAATCGAGACCGCCTTCCCCAATGCGGGCGCCATCTTGCCGATGGGCGCGGGCCTCCGACGGGCCTCCGCGCGGGACACACCGCGGCCTCGGAGACAGAGAGATTGCTCTATGGCGCTGCCGGAGCTGCGGAACAACGAAGAGCTGAGCGGGCGAGCAGCGGCGGTACGGAGCTGTGAGGAGGAGGAGACACGTGACCTGGACAGCGAGGCGCCGCCATTACTCCACGCTATGCCCAGGCAGCAGAAGACGGGAGAGGAGCGGGGCAGTCTCCCCAGGACCCGGTGAGCGTATCATCACGGGGGATGCAGGCTCAGCGAACACCTGTACGCCGGGAAGCCCCTGAGAGAGTGGGGGCCGGGCAGGAAGGAGCAGACTCGGGGGATGACTCAGGAGAGTCTATTATGGCAGGTCATGCGGCGCCATTTCCCCACCTAGACTGTATGAGCCCTTATAAGGAGGGGGCCCCACTTCCTGTGCTCCAGCGGGCTAGCAATAAGGGGTCCGTCCAGACCCGGAGCCTGATACCTGCCCTGCACACGCAGGAGTCTGTCCCTGATCCGCTGGAGGACTTTCTGGGGGGGGCACACGTCACCCTGGCTCCCCAAGCAGCAGTAGGTCTGATCCTCCTTCCATAGGAAAGGGCTGGATGGATAAGGGGTCGCCCTCTGTGTTACCCTCTATAGGGGGCCCTATGTGTGCTTCTGTAGGAGCTTCTGCGTTAAATGATGCACCAGTCAGCTTTCCACCTCCCATTCCAAGGGATCAAGCCCTTTTGACATTGCAAAGTCATCCTGAGCTTCAAGCACTTATATCTCTCCTGCCAACTAAGAATGATTTATCTGTGATGGCTCAGGACCTTAAAAAAGCCTGGCAAAGTGACTTGCATGTAGTGCGGGAAGATGTCTCTGCCTTGCAAAATAGGGTGCAGAACCTGGAGTCCTTTCAGTCATCAGTCCAGCGCACAGTTACTGAACTGCAGAGCTCCCTTATGAATCAGCAATCCCTCCAACGTTCCCTTGTAGATCACTTTGAAGATTTGGAGAACAGGAACAGGAGGAACAATATCAGGGTGAGGGGTCTCCCTGAATCCGTTAAAACCCAGGACCTTCCTCAGTCCGTGTCTAACTTCTTTCAATAAGCTCCTGGGCAAAGAGGCGGACTCGCATATTGAGATAGATAGGGCGCATAGGGCCCTCCGTCCCATGAGTCTAGATAGTTCTAAACCAAGAGATGTGATTTGCCGGATACATTATTAAAGGGGTAAAGGAGGGGAAAATTAAAGAGAAAAGCGAGGCTCGTGCCGAGCATTGGTTTGAAGGGGGCCAAACTTGCCTTTTTGGG
>JAODAL010079566.1:0-12536 GCA_025379985.1 Phyllomedusa bahiana | reverse complement strand
TCCTGATTTCTTCATCTTTACAGTTGTTTCTGTGGGCAGTTAGTGAAGCAGTTCTAGAAAACTTTTTTGCGTGACCCGGGAGAATTCAGTAAATGAATGTAGGTATTGCAATTCATGTAGCCCCACAACATCTAGTGATGAACGTGAAGTCGTATCTTGCAGTTTAAGAAATAGCTCGAATCCCCATGCTGCATTGGAATAATCGCAGAGGAACTGTGACCACGACTTTTCCTTAAAACAAGAACCACAGCGCAACAAGAACGGAAAGCTGCAATTAGAAGAATTTCACTTTCTCTGGAGCAAAATCAAAGAATGGGAGGTAAATATCTGATATTCTACATATGAAGGAGAGCAGTATCTGTAAGTAGATAAAGAATGGGCAGGAAATAATAATGTCAGCTAAAGATGTGTATATATATATATATATATACATATATGTATATATATATATATATATAATATAGTATATATTTATATATTATATATATATTTATATTATATATATTTATATTATATATATATATATATATTATACATGCAGTGGGTTGCAAAAGTATCCACTGTTACTCATTTTAAAACGTTACAGCCACAAACATAAATGTATTTTATTGATATTTTATGTGATAGAACAACACAAATTAGCAAGTATTTGTGTAGTTTAAAGAAAATGATATGGGCTTTTCTAAATGTTTGCAAATTAACTCCTTAACGACCGCCCACCGTCTTTTGACGTCGGGCATTTCAGGTCATTCGTCTACAGCGACGTCTTTTGCCGTTGCTACAGACATCGGTGTTTGTGGCTCCGGATGCTGCAGCAGCGCTGACAGGGCCGCCATACAGGGGGTACAACCAGTACTCCCGTATGGGGCGGGGCCCCGGAGGCAGTGCCGTCACTCCCCGGGGCCCGTCCGCGCATCCGGTCTCTGAACGCCCGGGCCCTGCGTCCCGAGCGCTCAGAGATCGGGCCAGGAGTCGGGGATTAATGTCCTCGACTCCCGGGGCTGTGCGGTGTCAGCGGAGCAGAGCACCACTAGCGTTGCGCTCCGCGCTATCCCCTGGCAGGCTGAGGTGTTAGGCCTTCAGCGTGCCGGCCCCTACTGCTGACGTAGGCGGCGCGGTGGACGTCACTTCACCGCGCCGCCTATGCAGGGACGGCAGTACGGAGCCGGCGGCAGCTCAGAGCGGCAGGACCGAGGCTCAGGTAAGTGGCTGATTTGTTGGTTTTTTTTTATTATATATAAGGAAAGGGGCCCTGACTACCTGGCTAGAACTAAAGGGGGCCCTGGCTACCTGGCTATAAATAAAGGGGGCCCTGGCTACCTGGCTATCCCTAAAGGGCGCCCTGGCTACCTGGCTATCCCTCAAGGGCGCCCTGACTACTTGGCTATCTCTACAGGGGGCCCTGGCTACCTGGCTAACGCTAAAGGGGTCCCTGACTCTACCTAACGCTAAAGGGGTCCCTGACTCTACCTAACGCTAAAGGGGTCTCTACCTAACGCTAAAGGGGGCCCTGACTCTGCCTAACCCTAAAGGGGTCCTTGACTCTGCCTAACCCTAAAGGGGGCCCTGACTCTACCTAACGCTAAATGGGTCCCTGACTCTGCCTAACGCTAAAGGGGTCCCTGACTCTACCTAACGCTAAAGGGGGCAGTGGCTACCTAACTCTACAGGGGCCCTGACTCTTCCTAAACATAAAGGGGTCCCTGACTCTACCTAAACATAAAGGGGGCCCTGGCCGCCTACAAACTAAAGGTGTCTCGTGACTAGGTACCCACCAACCTACCTGGGGCTGGCCTACCAACTTATCCGGTGGGGGTCTACCTACTTAAATAGGGCCTGTCTACCTACCTAGAGTCTTGTCTACCAACCTGGTAATATAATTGAGAGGGCAGCAGCCCATAGTTGTAGCATTATTTCCAGTTCTCTCCCCACCCTCCAACCCCTTAGGATATTAGGCCTCTAAGTTATGGCTTGTACCCGCTCTCTCACCCCTGGGAAGTTTGTACAGAGGTGGGAATGGGTAAAGAGATGCTGGAAAATTGAGGATTCTAAGATATTTGTGTGTAATTTTTGCAGGGATGAGTGGTGGCCGGGACAAGTCATCATGGCGGTGTGGAACGGATGCAGAAGAGAAGGGAAAAAGAGCGACTCAAGAGAAGAGAATGACTCATCAGATAAGATGTCTCCGGTGAGTCTCAGATTTCAGGGGTTATTGTACTACTTTACTGGATCAGTGCTGTATTTACTGTAATGTGATGTGACCCGAGCTGGTGTCGGATCACTATGTGGTCTCCATATGGTGGTGTTATATCGGCGTTAGTATAGTGGCAGCGTACATGTATACCTGATTGTAAAAGAGGGAACACCTGACCCTGTGATAGGAGTTACACTTTCACTTTCTTGCTGGTGTTTATTTTAGAAGGTGGTGAGGTGCGTGACCAAGGGAAACATGGAGCGGGATATACTATGTGTGGGGAGGGACATATTGTATGTGGGTGGAGGCGGATATGGATGGAGCTACTTAGCTCTGTGTCTATGATATGCTAGACTGACAGAAGTGTGAGACAGACAGATATGTGACTCACTTGGTACGGTGTACTACACCATACAATTCTTTTTTGCACACTGTATGAGGCCGTATTTTTGGGGTTTTTTGCTGGGGGCGGGGCGATCAGGTTGCTGGGGGTGGGGCGATCGGGTTGCTGGGGTCGGGGTTTAAGGGGGGGGCCCAGGTGCTTCAGCTATATGGGGCCCTGAAATTTCTGTTGGCGGCCCTGAGCGCTGAGATCGTGGCTATAGTACACAGCCCTGATCCCAGCGCAGCTCCTGCGAGCAACGGGAGTGGGGGGGACCACCGCTCCCCGGTGCTTTAACCCTTTGATTGCGGCGGATCGTCACCACAGCGCAATCAAAGGGTTTCCCTGCTCTGTCGGGTGATCGGAACACCCGGTGACCTGACAGAGCTCAGGGAACAGCTGCACAGTCAGCCCTGGAGACCTAGAGTAGCCCCAGGGCTATCTGTGTAACAAGCCAGTGACCAGGCAAGACTGTGTGCTTCCCTGATACCTGCCTGTGTCAGACTGACACAGATTATAATGTATTAGCATACATGAATATGCTAATACACTACTAAGTGTAAATAAAAAAAATGTAAAACAGTTCTCCCTTCATGGGGTTTAAAAAAAAAAAAGTAAAAAACATAAAAAGTGTAAAAAAGAAAGAATAAAAAAATAAATAATAAAATAAATATAAATATTTAATAAAAAATTACCCACAAAAAAACCCCCTACACATATAATGAATCCACACGACCGTAATAACCTGTAGCATTAATTTAATTAACAAGTTATTAAGTGTGAAATGTGAATGGTGTAAAAAAAAGTACAACTCGTCTCGAATAAAATGAGGCCTCATCCAACTGCATCATTGAAAAAATAAAGTTACAACTGTTGAAACGAAAGAAGGCAAAAACTAAAAAAATTTTCTGGTCATTAACTACTTTTCAGGCCTGGGGCTTAATGGGTTAAAAAACTGGGTGCATTTACAAGGCAAAGAAAAGGACCAAATACTGGTCGGATTTCCTGACCATTATTTAGTCTTTTTGTCACGCAGAGGGGCGGCTTTTGTCCGTGGTTTGCAGATTTAAGCCGTTCCCCTTCACACCCACATGTTCTACCCGAAATCCAGGCTGAAGAATGAACATGTTCTAAGTTTTCGGACCGCCAGCAGTGTAAAAAAAACATCTGGTGGAAAATCCATGCAGTGGAGACTGCTGCACGGATTTTCGATTGAAGTCTATGGGGATCGTTGCTTGTCGGTTTTCAGACTGTTTGTAAAACCTGACCAATAACCTGTGCTGTGGGGACAAGCCCTTAAGTGTGTCGTACATATGTATTCAGGCCCCTGTACTCTAATACCCCTAAATAAAATCCAATGTGACCAATTGCTTTTAGAAGTCTCCTAATTAGTAGAGTACATCTGCATGTCATTTATTCCAGTGTAACTACAGCACGTCTATTAAGGCCTTAGAGTTTATTTAGAGAACATTAGTGAACAAACAGCATCATGAAAACCAAGGAACACACCAGACAGCATAGGAATAAAGTTGTGTCAAAGTGTATTGAACGGTCAGGTCTAAAAAAAATAGCCCAAGCACTGAACATCTCACAGAGCACTGTTCAATCCATTCTCAATAAATGGAGGTAGTATGGCCATCTGCTAACTACCAAGACATTTGGGTGGCAAACCCAAACCTGCAGCGCAACCCAAAGGGGAGCACTAATTAGAGAAGCAGTCAAACGTCCGAGGGTCGCAACTCACAAGGTGGGAGAGTCGGTCCACAGGACAATATTAGTCATGTTTCTCCACAATTCTGGCCTTTATGGAAGAGGGGCAGGAAGAAAGCCCTTTTTAAAAGCCATAAAAGTCCTGTTTTTCAGTTGCAAAAAGCTATTTAGGGGATACAGCAAGCATGTAGAAGAAGGGGCTCTGTTCAGATGAGACCTTAATGCCAAAACAATAGGTGTAAAGGAAAGCCAACACTTCACATCACCCTGAACACACCATCCCCACCATGAAGCATGGTGGTGGCAGCATAGTACTGGGGGGAGGCTTTGTTTCCGCAGGGACTGGGAAGCTGGTCAGAGTTGATGGGAAGTTGGAGCTAAATTTCAAAGCAGTCCCGGAAGGGAAAACTGTTAGAGACTGCAAAGGACTGGGACATTTGGTTCACCTTCAGCAGGACAACGACCTTAACATACAGCTAAAGTAGAATGGAAGGGTTTACATTTAAAGCAGATTCATGTGTTACAATGGCACGGTCACAGTCCAAACCTAAATCTCATTGAGAACCTGAGACATGACTTGAAAACTGCTGTTCACAAACGTTCTCCAACCATTTTGACTGAGCTAGAGCTATTTTGCAAAGAAGATGGGGCCCAAATTCTGTTCAAATTTTGGAAAAGTTGTAGAGAATCCCCCAACAGCTGAGCGTATTGCAGCTAAAGTGGCCCCACAAAGTATTGGCTCAGGGGGCTGATACAATGAAAACCAAAACATTTTTTAGTTTTTTTTTTTGATAATTTTTTAAGAGACCTTCATTTTTTTCATACCAAATTAAATTGTGCTTTGTTTTACTTTCTAAATGCATAAAATACAGTTAATTTTGGCTGTAAAGTTTAAAAATGAGGGACAATTTAAGGGTTAGGAATACTTTTGCAACTCACTCTATACACAGTCAAGTCACATTATTATAGTAACCACCGTGTGTAGAACAGGCGCATTGATGGGCCGGAAATACCCAAAAAAAGGGTTGTAGGTTGTCAAGGTATCTGGGTCGATCCCCATTGTGGAGGGTCCCTAGGCCACACCCCATTTTAGGGGCTCCCACAGAAAAAACAGTTGGGGTTTAAATTAGTTGGAGTCTTGGTCATGCTTTCACCCAAAGTTGCAATTTCTATCCCAAATATTGTTGGGATATATGGGTGATGTGATTGAAGGATTTGGTTTTATACCCCGACTGGTTGAGAGCGCCTTCCCATGGTGATGGCAAGAGAAAGCCTAAAAACATTCCCCAGCCATAATGCTCCCACCACTAGCTTTGTTTTTCCAGCAAAGATTGCAGGGTTTTTTGGTTTTTTTGATGTTTCTCACCTGCCCACACCAAGTCCACCCGTTAGATGAGTGCATAACCTTTCTTTTGTTTGGCCCCATATGCGGGTTCCCTTTGTGTTGGGGACAAACCTTTTTTGTTCCTTGCTCATCTTTGGGGTAAAATCCCCCACTCCAGTGTGTATTCCCCCCCTTTGGGCCCCTTTTTTGGGGCCATTCCCCTTTTAAATTCAATGGCATTTGATGCTTCACAGTCTCCACATCTTTGTCCACTCACGATACACTTTCACCACAGCAGCTGCGCTGTTTCAGAAAAACCACCACACTTGGCCTGAAAGTCAATAATCATCCCTTTTTGCAATGCTGAAAATCGTCCCTTTTATCCATGACAGCAACGAGGGTATTTTTTCCCGGACGTCTACCCAATTACATTTTTTAAAATTCCCCCCAAAAGACAGCCCCAAAAACACGTGACTTCCTTCATGGTCCCTCGTGCCAATGTAGAAATTTGGGAGGGGTTTCAAAATAATGTGCTGGGCGGTGGTATATAAAAAAATTTATCCCAGGGGGATTTGCCAGTAAATGTGTTCCATTATTGCTATTTATACAACAATTATCTTTTTTTCCGGGGGAAAGCACTTTTTAAAAAATTGGGAATGTGACAGATCTGGGACAATGGATGTACAGGAACTGCGCCTGGCGCTGGAAGCTGCTGGTAAACAACTTATTTTTTGGATTTTCCCAAATATGTGGAATATGTCTCCGTGGATTTGTGCAGTTGACCACGGATACAGGTTATGAGCACATTCGCACCAATTCTATTATTGCTTCAAAGTATCTAAAATAAACCTATAATTTTGTGTCTTCAGCCCCCTATACTGACTGATATGTCTCCATGGTTACAGACCACAAACAAGTCTGCTCTCACAATCATGCTACCTTCCATCCATCCCCTGCTTCTTACTTACCTACTAAACATGCATGGCAGTAATACACAGAGCCTGTGCAATGCTATATTTTTTGTTGCTTTTAATAAAAAAAAAATTTGTATGCAGTATTGAGAGGAATAGGCAATGATTAGAGGCCCCTCGTGCATTTTTAGGGGTGCCCCTTTACAGCTCCGTATAAAACAGAGCTGTTATACAAGCATTGCTGAAGCACATTGATCTGCAGAGATGCTGTATACACAATGGTATGCATTGATGTAATAAGATGGTTGCAAAAGAGAAAGTACACTATAAGAGTTCTCTAAATAATATACAGTAGGTCAGGTATACACATAGTTGGCAACTTTTGAAAATGAAAAAGCAGGAGATTCTAGTGGGCGGCACGCGTAGCGCGCCGCGGCAAAAATTTGCATGGACACCGCCATCCTTTTTCGCGTATGCCACGCCCCTTCAAACAAAGCCACACCCCACTTCCACCTAACTGCATAACGGGCTCTTTGGAAGAAAGCCAGGTAGATGCCCTTATAGCCATGTATTATCCCCCCTTGAACCAGGTAGTGCCGCCTTACATGCCGGTAGATGCCTCACTTGTAGCCAAGTAATATGCCCCTCTGTAGCCAGCTAGAGCACAAATTTGTAGCCAGGTAGATGCCACCCTTTGTTACCAGGTAGGTGCCCCCATTGTTAGCCAGTAGGTGCCCGCCATTTTAGCCAGGTAGTTTCCCCATTGTTCTAGCCAGGTAGGCCCTATCACCCATTGCGGTTAGCCAGGTAGGTGCCCCCATTGTAGCCAGGTTAGTGCCACCATTGTTAGCCATGTAGTGCCCCCATTGTTTCCAGGTAGTGCCCCATCTGTTTGCCAGGTATGCCCCCCATTGTTGCCAGGTAGTGCCTCCATTGTTTTGCCAGGTCTAGTTATGGCCCCATTGTTGCCAGTAGTGCCCGCCATTGTTGCCAGTGTGCCCCCTCTGTTGCCAGGTAGATGTCCCATCTGTTACGCAGTAGTGCCCCCATCTGTTAGCCATGGTATTTATCCCACCATCGAGTATAGCCAGAAGTGGCCCCCATCTGTTAGAAATGTAGTGCCCCAATCTGTTAGCCATGTATTGCCCCCATCTGCTTAGCCAGGTAGATGTTCCCCTCTGTTACCAGGTAGCGTGATTCCCAGCTGTTAGCCAGTAGTTCCCCCCATCTGTTAGCCAGGTAGTTCCTCCCATCTGTTAGCCAGTAGTTCCCCATCTGTTAGCAGGTAGTGCCCCCCATCTGTTAGCCAGGTGTATGCCCCATCTGTTAGCCAGGTAGATGTCTCCCTCTGTTGCCTAGGTAGATGGTCCCCTCTTTGCAACAGGTAGTGCCCCCTCTGTTTAGCCAGGTAGTGCCCCCTCTGTGCCAGGTAGTTCACCCCTCTGTTAGCCACGGTAGTGCGCCCCATCTGTTAGCCAGGTAGTGCCCCCTTTGCTTGCCAGTAGTGCCCCCTCTGTTGCCATGATAGTGTCCCCCTTTGCTTGCCAGGAGTAGTGCCCCCTTTGTTAGCAAGTGGAATGCCCCCATTGTTGCCTAGGTGAATGCCCCATAGTGTTGCCAGGTAGTTGCCCCCACACATGTGCCAAGGTATAAGCCCCATTGTTTGCCGCTAGTAGTGCCCACCTTTGTTGCCAGTAGTGCCCCATTGTTGCCCAGGATGATGCCCCCATTGTTGCCATGGGGGGGGGGAGGGGGGGGGTGGGGGGGGGGGGGCGGGAGGGGGGGGGCGGGGATGGGAGGCGGGGGGGGGTGGGGGAAAGGGGGGTTAATGCCCCCATTGTTGCCCCAGGTGATGCCCCATTGTTTGCCAAGGTATGCCCCCTCTGTTGTCCAAGGTAGTGCCCCCTCTGCTCTGCCAGGTAGTTGCCCTCTCTGTTAGCCAGGTAGAGCCCCCTAAAGCTTATAAAAATAAAATAATAATATCACTTACCTTACCCAGGCTCACTGCAGCGCGGCCAGCTTCCTGCCGCATCACTTCAGCTGACGCAGGGGAAGTTAGAGAAGCCGCGCGTCACTCCCCTGAGCAAGCCGCGCGCACTTCCCTGTGACCTAAACTGTATGTGCGGCGCACACACCGGCGCCGTACATACATGGAAGGAGGAGGAAGGTGATCGATCCCTCTGCCTCCCCCCGCTCAGTGAGACCTGCGGCGGGTGAGCGGATCCCGAGCTGCGTGCCCTGAGCCTGCTCCCGCCTGTAGCGAGCGGGTCCCAGCGGCGCAAGAGTAGCGCACACGAGCGCTACGCTCTTGCGCCGCGGTAATTTAAAGGATCCCCGCCGCCTTGCAGCGGCGGGAGGAATGCCAACTCCCCCGGGATGGCGGGAGGGACCCCCCCGACCTAAAAACGGGAGAGTTGGCAATGTATGTGTATACATAACCTATTAGTATTAAATGGAAGGAGATAGACACAAGAGAGGGGATTGCGCATGGGGTCATCTCAGCAGATACTGTCCCCACTGCAGCATCACTAATTTAGCAGCTTGCAAACCTGTATAGATCCCCCTGGGACAAGGTATTCTGGTGCCCTGGGCAAATAAGGCATATAGCGGCTCCAGTATGGAATAATCAGCCCACTCCATACCATACTTGCGCCTGTGTGAATGAGTGTGCGCCCTAGGTGGTCGACTTCCTTCAACTATTCACATCATTTCTTCAAATCAGTGTATAAAGGGCGCCACTTTATCCCAGGCAGAAAAGGAGGCGCAAGACAGATGGATGGACTGAATATCGTCCATAGTGGACGCCAGCTATAATGCCTTATTTTGAGCTATATATATATATATATATATTGTATAAAATATACACACACCACTATAAAAGCCATTTATTATGCTGACAATATGATCCACACCGCACTGGGGCACATTAATCAAGTTAGCTGCAACAAAATTCTGCCATAATTTGTACCAAAAATAATGTTGTTCATGCTTTACACTGCATTTATTATGTGTTTTAGACAGTTTCTAGGTACACTTCTCACCCCCAGAGACAACCCAAAACTTCTCTGCGCTTTCTCCAACAGGAGGGATGTGACCTTAGCAAAAGGGTTGCGGTATTGGTAAATGGGGGTGTGGGTTACCATGCGCCAAAGTTTTGGTGCTGTTAGTAGCATGAATTAAACCAACTTAAAAAAGTTGTAAAGTTAGACTAGACCGTTCTAACCTGCGCTAGATTTATGAACACTATGGGCCACATGTATGAAAAATGTCTAGGTCTAAATCTCACTTATGGTTGCACACTAGCAACCAATCAGAGCCCAATAGCAACCAATCATAGCGCCCCTTTCATTTCATACTAGTGCGCTGGAAAAAATGTAAGAGGAGCTCTGATGGTTCTATGGAGCTCTGATTGGTTGCTCATGGGCTCTGATTGGTTGTTATGTTCTAGCAAGTGGATTTTTCTAGAACCTAGAGAGTTTTCATTCATACAGTGCCCCTATATTAGATGTGATGCATTGTAAGATCGTTTAGTCTAACTATACACTAAGGGCAAATCACTGGACTTGATGTAAATATAAAACATAAAAAGTTATGTTTTATATTTACGTCTAGTCCAGTGATTGTCCATAACTGTTATCTCTGACGTAGTTTTTTTTGCGTGGGGCTGAGTGCCCAAACTATCTCCTTGTATTTATCTTAGACACGAAGGGCCACATGTATGAAAACTGTTTAAGCCTAAAACTCATTTTGTTGCCGATAGCAACCAATCAAAGTGCCCCTCTCATTTTTCCAGAGCACTATATGAAATGAGGGGTGGCTCAGAATGAAGTGCTATTGTGTGGCAACAAACACAGTTGAGTTTTTAGGGCCGTGTTCACACGGCTTATTCTCCGACGAATTTGTTAGCCCGGATTGCGCATCACAAACCCGGCGAGAATAAGGGGCGGGATGGGGCTCCCCGGCCCGCATCAGACAATGCATGTTTGACCGCGCGCTTACTCTCCGTAAATAAAGTTCAATGTCCTTTCTCCCCCCCCGCGGGCGGATTCGCCGAGCGGGTAGGAGCGACGGAATCCATCGTTCTCACTATGATAGCAGAGTGATAACCGGTAATTAACTACCCAGACGGATTGGCGCCGTACTGCAGCGCAAATCCGGCGCGGAGTACGGCGCCAATCCGCGGAGAAATAAGCCGTGTGAACGAGGCCTTAGACAAAGATAGTTTTCATACGTGTCTCCCGAAGAGTTAGACAGCATTGATAAAACTGTTCCAATGATAAGACATTTAGAGCACAAGTATAAGATGTTACCATGATGTGGAAAGACCTGCATCAATATCTTTAAATAAGTATTTGCCCAGAAAATAACTTTTTCATCTTCCTCCAGGTTTCCAACTGAACAATAAACTTGTGGAGCTGCTGTGTATGAATTATGGAGATGATGTGAGACGGGTGGATTTTGACAGCTTCCTGTCCTGTCTCGCACATCTTGTGGGTGTTTTTGGTAAGCATGAACCCAATATAATAATAGAAACTCCTCATATTATAGAGGCTGGCCCTGTGATCCCCTGATCGCCATAGATCCGACTTCTCTAACCCCTGGTGATAAGTCATCACTACAGGAGGAAAGCTGCATCTAGTCATATGTTTTGTATACAGCGGCTAGCCATATAATACACAGACAGCTTATGTCTTCTAGAGTAAGAAGTACTCCTTATGAGCAGCTTTCTATTTTGGCTCATAAAGGAGGGTCCTGACAAAGAGACCCCATTCTGTGTTATCCATATTATCTATTGGGGCAGCTAAAAGTTCTTCTTTGAATGCATCTAAAAAAAATTCCCCCCGTGCTTCCCCCCATTCCGGGGAACCACTCCCCCAAACACAAAAACTCCTCAACCTTCACCAGGTTCAAAACAACCGGAAAACCCATTTCTTCAAGATTGTTTTTAAAACCACGATAACCCTGCTCCCCACTTTTTACTACCCCAAAAACATGTCTGCCCCCCCATTCCTGTCTCTTTTTTCCCTTTGTAGATTGAAAACCCTCGCGGGCAGGGCCTCTCCCCTGTGCCATTGTAAGTCTTTCATCGTTATCACTGAACTGTTGACTATTTAGTATGTAACCCCCCTCGAATGTACACCCATGGAATCAAATGGTGCTTTAAAATAATAATAATCTCCATTTTTTTAAAAATTTTTTTTTGAGTTCATAAAAACTAGTTCAAATTAAAAGTGGACAAGTTGTCAATAGCAACCAATCTGATTTAGCTTTATTTTTTAATACACCTCTTTAAAATTAAAAAATGTGGTTGGTTGCTATGGGCAGCTGCTGACATTTCACCTCAGTGGGGGCAGCTACCTTCAAACAAGGGGCATCATCTAGGGATATAATAATGTCTAATATAGAGTACTGCTGTCTTAAATCTTGACCCCATGCCCTACCAAACAAGTCTTTGGGTATGTTCACATGGCTTATTTGGACGCTGATTTTTCAGCACCCAAAATATTTTCAAAACCTCGTCTAAAACGCGTTTCTTCGGAAGAAGTTTTGGACACATTTCTCGGCACATTTTGATGCATTTTTGGACATGGTTTTGGGTGAGGTTTTCAACACTGTTTTTACCCCTACAAATTAATAGCCAAGGCAAAAACCACAACGAAACCGCTCCAAAAAACGTGCCGAGGTTTTGGATGAGGTTTTGAAGCTTTCCATTGATTCCTATGGGGATTTTCAGCGCTGAAAACACTTCAAGAATTGACATGACGCTTCTTTTTCAGCGCCCAAAACAGCTTCCCAAAAAAAACACCTAAAATGCGCTTAAAACCCCCTTTGTGTGTGAAAACAATGTATTTACCAAAAAACAATGAAAAAACGGGCGTTTTTGGGGCTTTCTTTATTTTTTTTTTGGGAGGGAAAAGTCCCAAAAACCGCTTTGAAAACACATCAAAATCATCATTGAACATACCCCCAAGGGGGGCTCACAGCAAAGACAAAATAGGCCCCGGGTATGTTTTC
>JAODAL010079565.1:0-12536 GCA_025379985.1 Phyllomedusa bahiana | reverse complement strand
GGACCAGATATTTTTTGTTTACTAGTTGTATGTAGACGCTATGCAGACATATAAGTGTTTACACTGCGTTACATTTAGTGACTCACAGGAGGACGTCTTTTCTGATGGGAGTCGTTCATTCCCTTTTCTCCTCCATGGTTCACACCTCATGCTGGTTTTTCTCCCGACCAATACTCGTCCTGCAGATTTGGACACAAATAGCTTAGAATCCTCACTTTCCAGAACTCCTTACTTATAGGTTATAAGCCCCCTCAGTTAGGACAGGTATATATGTCCCCTCAGATAGAAGCTATATAGGTCCCGGCAGTTAGACAGGTATATATGTCCCCTTAATTAGACAGTATATATGGTCTCCATCAGTTAGGCAGGTATGATAGAAAACCCTCTAGTCAAGCAGGTATATAGATTTTGTCACTTTAGACAAGCAGTTATATAAATATAGGGTACTCAGGAGGTACATAGATATAGGGGCACTCTCAGGCAGGGTTATATGAGGGCACTCAGGCAGGTATATAGGGGCACTCAGGCAGGCAGATATAGGGACACACAGGCAGGTATATAGAGGCACTCAGGCAGGTATATAGGGACAATACTTTATCACAAACATATCCTTGATTTAACAACCTCTTTGTATATGCACCAGCGTTGGTCTGTGTGAGCTTTCCACCTCTCACATATACATAAACTTATAGGCAATGACCAAACACCCAAAAACTTTTTCTTACTTTAATAACGTTATAAAGATACAGTTTAAAATCCATAGAAAAAAGGTGCAATACTTATCAAACCGTCCATGGTAGGTACTTTATAGAAGATTGTTGAGGAATAGCTGGAGGCCGCGAGCCGCCCGCACACCGTGCGACGTTTCGAAGTTTGAACTTCTTTTTCAAGCATGCGCAGTATAGCAAGTACTAGCTTAAGTACCCTTCCGTGAAACAGACAAAACATGTTTTTAAAAAAACTCTCATTTCAAATTTTCATTTAACCCTTTAGGTTTTTAGAGCATCTAATGTAACAATCCAATATATTTCTCTTTTTATTAAGAACTCATTATTTGGTATATTTGCTTGCGTTTTAACCCTTTCCAATACGCACCATCTCAGCTCCGATACTCTATGCTGAGCTTCATAGAAATGGCGTGCCACTGTGTTTTCATCAAATCTACTTTGCAGCTCCTTTCTTTCTACTTGGTTTTCCCCCATCTTTTCTTTCTTTTGTTTATATAATCTGATAGCAGATCTATGTTCATTTAATCTTATTCTTATTTGTCTACTAGTTTGACCCACTTTTGGTTTGCCACATGGGCACTTTATTAAATAAAATCATGAATGCTACTACAAAGTATGGTATCCATAAATTTCTATGGGGATGCTTGCGTGGGATGACTGATTGTAAAGCCTTTTAAAGATACTATTGCAATTTTGGCAATTTAAACAAGGGAAAGTACCTCTTTTTTCTACTTGTAATCTCAACTGTTTGTCCTCCTTACTTTTTCTTAAGTCTGAGTGCACAAAATTTTGTCCCAATGTACGACCCTTGCGATAGATATAGAATGGTTGTTCTTTGAATAAATTGCCATATTGCGGATCAAACTTTAACAGTTCCCAATATTTATTAATCACCTTTTTAACCATACCCGCATGTCTATCATAGGTGGTCACCATAGTTATTCTGTTGTTGTTTTTTTTCTTTCTTATGTGTAGTTAACAATTCTTGTCTACTTTTTTGCAAAACTTTCTCCCGTTTTTTCACTAAATTTTGCATACCCTCGTCTTGTAAATTTATCTGTTTTTTTGACATTTTTTTTAAATATGCGTATCTCTGAGAAAAATTCTTTTAGCAGGATATATTTTTCCCCTTTGGTTAGCTTAAAAAATTTTGGGGGGGATAAAAACTTTTAGGGGGAAAATTTATTTTTTGTCATTATTTTTAAAAAAACCTTTTTTTCAAAAAATTTTACCATGTTTCATTTTTTAAAACGTCTAGATAGTCAAATTATTGGTCCTTAAATTGAAAAACTCTTAAGAGGATGAAAACTTTTGATGTAGATAAAATTCTTCAAGTTGGTTTCTGTCCGTCCAAAGGACGAAACGTCACCCAAAAAATCATTCCTTTTTTTAATATATTGTGCAAATTCAGTTAAATAAAACTTTTTTTCCAAGTCAACAAAAATGATTAGAAAAAACGGGGCCTTTTGGGAAACCCCATCAAAGCCCTTGGAGTTGAAGAAATATGTTCCCAAAAAGGGAAATTAATTTTTTTTTTAAAGGGAAAACCTCAATAACGACATTACAAAGCAATTTTTGGGTTTTACAAAGGGGGTTTTCTTCTTAAGATTTCCCCTAATGCGTTATTCCCCTAAGGGGTATATTTGTAAAAGGATTTTTGTAAACGTGCATAAAAGGTTATCTTGCACATTAATTTCGGCAATTTTTCTTAAAACTGTCCTGTGTCCCCCCAAATTGGAGTATCTCTTTAACCATTTTTTGAAAAAAGTATCTACATGTTTGCAATTTTTCAAATAGGGAATTCCCCCCCCAGTAAATGGACCCCGGGAGGTATTCATACTTTTGTGAATTTTGGTACAGATTTAATACAGGTACTCGGGGAATTATTAAAATGCATTTTTTCTATTCTGATATGACCCCTTTGATGTAAGTTTCCTGTAAAATTCAAAAATTTTATTAAACCCACAGGGGGATCTTTTTCTAGTTTACAAAAAAAGGTAGTGTCATTAATTGCTTCTGTTTTTAAAATTTGTGTTTTATTAATGACAGTAGCACCCCCCTTTCTCCCTTTTTTTTAATTATTTTTGGATCTTTTTTAACTCTGAATTGTGTACGTTCTTCCCTTTCTAAATATTATTTTTTGTTTACCACTTTTTTCCACAAATTCTTCCCCTGTGTACAGATTTTGAAAAAACACAAATGCATTAATGAAACACTTTGGGTCAAATTTACTCTTTTTTAACTCTTTTTATAGGTAAGGTTTGACAAAGAATGTTCCGTCTTATTTTTCTGCTCCAAAAAATTTTTTCACTATTTACGGCACATGCGGTAAAAGTCCACTGAAAAAATCCAAAAATTTCTGTTCATGGGTTGGAACAAAATTGAGACCTTTGTTGATTATAGACTCCTGTGCAGTAGTTAACGTTTTAGATGAAATGTTAACTGTCAATTTATTTAGGTTTTCTTCTTTCCCTTTTTGGCTCTTGTATCGGTGGGTCG
Organism: Phyllomedusa bahiana; assembly: GCA_025379985.1. Classification (NCBI taxonomy): domain Eukaryota; kingdom Metazoa; phylum Chordata; class Amphibia; order Anura; family Hylidae; genus Phyllomedusa; species Phyllomedusa bahiana. The sequence continues at coordinate 9,309 of JAODAL010079565.1, read as the reverse complement.
GAGCTGTCTTCCTATATTGCTTGCTGCTCCACAGCTCTCGCCAGACTCCTTGTCTTCTGATGTACTCTCGGTTTCTAAAAAAAACTTTCTTTTTATTTTTCTGTTTGGAACTTTGTTGCAATATCTCCCGATCTTCTGATACATTCTCTTCAGAACTTGTTATGTTGTTAATTTTTCTTGTATTTCTCTGCTTTTGGCGATATCGTGATCTCTCTTCTGCCCAGGTATATACACAGTTATACATGTAGTCCTTCATGTCTCTTTCGAATTTCTTTATTTTATTCTGGAGCAGCTGACTACGTAGTGTATCCATGTTTTTATTAAGATCTTGCTGAATTTGTTTAAACTGTTCAAGAGTGGTGTTTTTCTTGCATTCCTCTTCCACTTGCATAATTTCTACCTTCGTTTGGTCAATTGCCATTTGTAAGTGTTGCAATGTAAGGTACATCAGATCCATGGAGTATCTATTGCCAATTGCTTGCCATCGTTCCCGATATTTCATATCCTCTTGTAGTAGGATGGGCTGCAGTGGACTTCTCAGACCCCTCGGTATGCGGGATACTTTCACATATTCCGTGATAGTCAATGCGTGCAGGGTTAAGTTAGTTTCTTTTTTTTCTTAACTGCTCTAACTTCTTAGGGTAATCTGCAGGTGTTTCTCTCCTGCTAGTTTCCAATCACAGACCTGCTATTTCAGCCTGTCTAAGGATATTACTTCGTTCAAGGTCTGTAAAACAGAACCAAAAAGGGAAAGAAGAAAACCAAGAAAAATTTGGGACGGTTTAATATTTCATTTTAAAACCCGTTAACTACGGGCCGGGAAAGTTTTAATTAAAACAAAGGTCTAAATTTTTGCCCCAAACCCTTAAACAGAAATTTTTTGTTTTTTTTCAGTGGATTTTTTTCCCACCCATTTGCCGTAAATACGTGTAAAAATTTTTGGGCCCGCAAAAAAATAAGGGGAAAATTTCCCTTTTTTCTAACCGGTTACCTAAAAATTTAGAGTTAAAAAAAAAAGATTTAAATTTGATCCGGGGTTTTATTGAAATTTGCATTGGAATGTGTTTCAACAATCTGTACTTCAGAGGTGAAGAATTTGGGGTGGAATAAAAAATGATAAACTAAAAAACCCTTAATTTTAAGAAAGGAGAAAAGGTACAGCAATTCGGGATTTTTAAAAAAAAAATCCAGAAAAAATTAAAAAAAAAGGGCGGGACAAGGGGGGGTGCCACTGTCATTATGGGTTAAAAAACACAATATTTAAAAAAGCTAGAAAGAAATTTTAAGTGACACTACCGTATTTTGGGAAAACTAGAAAAAGTTTCACGGGGGTTTAATAAAAATTTTTGGGAATTTCCTTAGTAAAAGGAAGCTTACGTTTCAAGGGGATCTTATCAAAAATTTAAAAAAAATGGCTTTATTTTAATTTAACCCCCCGAGAGTACCTTTTTATTATATTTTGTCCCAAAAAATTCACAAAGTAGGGGAATCCCCTTTCCAGGTCCCCCTTTGGGTATCTGGGGTAAATTTCCCAATTTTGAATCTATTGAAAGGAAAAAGTAAAAATTAAAGTTTGGGTTACGAAAAAATGGTTTTGGAAAGTGGAAAGGCAGGGGCGGCAAAAGACCCCAAACCAAGGGGGCCCCTGGAGTTTTTAAATTCGGGAACAGCAGGAGAAGGGCAGGATCCAAGGGGGAGTAGCGGGAGAAATGACAAAGCAAAAAAAACAGGTCACTCGGAGGTTTGGGGCAGGGTGGGAGCAAGGAGGGGGGAACAAACTGGAAGGTGAGCCCTTGGCGGAGAGGACGGGAAAAGCAAAAGCAGGAGCTAGGACAAAAATACTCAACGGGAAAGTAACAGGCTTGAGGGGTTTATAAAAGGAAACCTGGGACGGGAAAACAGGAAAAAAGTTTGGGCAACCAGCTGAGACACGATCCACCATCTTGACGGGGGGGCCCAAAATTAAAGGGGGAAAAACCTGAAAAAGCAAAGTTCCCGGGTTTAAAAGCGGGAGCTTCCTGACTTTAAAACTCCCCCCCCAAATTTTGCGGCCTCGGGACGAAAACCGGGGAACGGGCCCTTTTCCGGAGTCTTTGATGAAAAAATTGTTTATCAATCGAGGGCATTTGGATTACCAGGGGGGTTGCCCACAAAATTTTCTTGGGGCCCCAAAAACCTTTTGCCACTTAATGAGGGTTTTGCAGCTGGTTCCTAAAAATTCTCGATTTCCGGGATTCGCTCCAAAACAAACTGTTTTTTTGCCCTCGATCTCCCACGCATCGGAGGAGGGGGAAACACGACCGGGAAAAGGGGGTTTTTGGGGGCATGGCGGGCTTTAAAGAAAAAGGTTTACATGAAAAACAGGGGGGGATTTTCCCTAGAGGGGTGGGATTTTGGAACCCGAACAGCTACGGACTGATTGTTTGATGATTTTTAAATAGGGCCCCCCGAAAAAAATTCGGGCCCCCATTTTTGGGGAAAGGGGGCACTTAAATTTTTAAAATTTTTCTGGTAGACAGAAAATTTTTTTATCCCCCCCTTTCAAATTTGGGTTGCGGGTCTTCGCCTTTTATCTCCCATCTTTTTGAAAATTTTCTTGACCCCTCTCTAGTTTTCCCTTAAATGGGTTGAAAATTTTGGGGCTGTAGGTAGGATCTTTTCTGGGGCAGCTGGAATTTTGAAACAGCGGGGAATTTTGGAAGTGTTTTTGGATTTTTTTCCCAAATTTGCAAAAAAAGGGCGTTTGTTTTTGGGGGAGGCATTTTGGGGGGTTGTTGTCCCGAAAATTCACCCACAAAAAAGTAGATAAACCCCAAAATCTTTTTAGGGGGACAAATATAAAATCGCGGGGTACTTTTCCGGGGGTCAAATTTTTTTGCTTTTCATTTTGGCCCCTTTAGATTGGGAATAAAAAGGCGGGTTGATAGATTAATACCCAAAGGGCCCATTGTTTTGAAGCAAAACTCCCCCAAAAATTTGGTTTAAAACCTGCACCCCACGATCCGAGATCACTTCATCAGGAACCCCAAAGAGGCGAAACACTTTCTAAATTTAAATGAGGTCAGCAGTGTCCTTGGCGAGGGTGGGGCCCGGGTACATGGGATAAAAATGTGCCTTTTTGGGGGGTGGGGCCGGTAAAATACTGAGAATAGTTTTTTTTCCCTTTTAAGGTGGGGAAAGGTCTTACGAAAAAAGTCCATGGAAAAGGGAAACCCCCAGGGACAGAGGGGACGGGAAAAGGTTTGGTAAAAAAACCCCGGGGGGAAGAAGGGTGGACCCCTTGCATCGGCAAAAACCCGTCACATGATGTCACATACTTCCTTACATCCTGTAAAAAAAGGGGGGGGCCCCCCAAAAAGGAATCGGGGATAGAAAATTCCTGTGTCTTTTGCATCCTTTGTGCCCACCCAATTTTAAAAATCAGGGGCTAGTCCAGGTTTCTTCAGTTTTATTTCTTTGGGTTTTTAAAATATAGTTGCTGCCCTTTGGGCCCCCAAATTTTGGGGTTTTTAAAGGGATAAATGCACATCATCGGGTGGGTTGGGGACAACAAGGAGCCCGGGTGCCATAGGCCCCCTTTATTTCTTCAAGCAAATCTTTATTATGGAATTTCTCCCACAAAAAGTAGACTCAGGAACCCAAATTTTTTTGAGCGGACTTTTAGGAAATGGAAACAAATTTGGGGAACATTTCTTGAAGCGCATCCGCCTTTCCATTTTCGGGATCCGGGGCCCGTTGGAAAATTTCAAAAAATTTAAATTTGAAATTTGGGAAAAAAACTCCAACGGCTTGGCGAGGAGATAGACAATTTTGGGCCCATCTCACCCAATTCCCAAAACGGGGGTCAGTAAGGAAAAATTAATTTTTTCTGTGAGGGGCCCTGAAAATTGGGGGTCTCCCTTCCTTTAAAAGGGTTTCGAAATCCTAATAGTTTTTTTTTATTCCCCAATCTAATTTTTTCCCGCAGATGATTAAAAAGTCGGGGGGGAAAAACGCACAAGGAAGTAATAAAACTCTTGTCTCCTGTTCTCTGAGATAGAATAGCCCCAAAAGCAAGTCTGGGAAACATCCACTTCCCCAATGAAAGCGAGTTCTGGGTTTAGGGTGAATTAATACAGGGGCCCGTAGGAAAATTGGGCCCTTTTAAAGGGAAAGGGGAAGGGAACCCTTTTGCTTGAAGGGGGACCAAAAAAAAAAAAGCATTTTTGTTCTTAGCAACTGTGTAAGGGAGAAATTTTTTTTTGGGAAATTCTAAAAGAAGCGTTCTATAGAAGTTGGCCAAAAAACCCATGAAACGGTTTAACATCTTTTTGTTTCTTTGGGAAATGGCCAGTTTTACTTTTTGGCCCTTTTAAATTTACTGAGTCCATTCCCCCGTAGCCATGAAAGGGGAAAAACATTAGCCAAGGAAATTGGGGGTTTTCCCGTCTTTATGGAATTCACATTTTTCAATTTTTGTTTTAGAGAAGGTTTTCTCTCAGCGGTTTTTAGAACAAGTTTCACATTTTTTTGGTTTTTTTTTCTGGGCATTGAGTTTGGGGAAAATCAAAAAATTTTGTCCAGGTTTGATGACGATGAAACTGGTCCCTGGGGGGTCTTAAAAAAATTCCCTTTCCCAGATGTTGGAAAGGTGGGGTGGGGCATTGCCCCAAAAGGGCCAAAAAGGGATAACACAACAATTTAAATGCCCGTAACTAAAACCCCCCCCCCCCCCCCCCCCCTAAAAAACTGTTTTTCCCTTTTATCCCCCGATCTGATTACTAAAATAAGTTATTGGCGCCTTTGGAGGGCTAACTTGGAAAAAAAAAATTTTTCCCTGTTGAAATCTTTTTTCCCGAAGCTCGGGGTCATTTGGGAAAGGATAACGGTTCTTTTTTGGTAATATTGTTTAAATTTTCTATAAACAAATTTCAAGGCTTTAAGGAAAAACCCAATTTCTTTTTTAAAAAAGAAAATAGGAGCCCCCGCTGGGGAGGAAGTTTGGGCGGGGTGAAAACCCCCAGCCAGATTTTTTTATGTAAACCCCAAGGCTTTTTTTTCGGGGGCCTGCCAAAGGATAGATGTTTCCAAAAGGGAGGGGCACCCGGGAACAATTCTATTGGGGCAAAACAAAAGGTGGGGGTTTGGGGGGAAATTTGTCTGCATTCTGTTTCTTGCAAAAATCCCCCAAATTTTAAGGTATATAACGGTAGCCCCTAAATTTACTTCTTGTCCTTTTAAAATGGGTCCCTTTAGGGCCTTTTTCAGAGTGAGTGTTGGGGCGGGCCATCTCCCAATTTGGGAACTTATCTCCTTTGGTTTCCCCCGTTAATCACTGGGTTCTGTCTTGCAAAACCCGGGGAACCCAGGGGTGACGGGGGAAAATGGGAGAAGAGGTTTAATAGAAACGACAGTAAATTCAAAGATGTTGAGAAAATCATAATGAATTCAATGGTTCGGTCCCCTTGAAAAACCCCGGCCCAGAGCTCAGGGAGAACCATCTACGGTTCTCCATTACCATTCGAAAAGTCTTTTCTGGATCTTAACCCCCCTGTTTTCGAGCAAAGGAAAGGTCCAAAAAAATTTTCCACTTGCCCCGAGTCCACCCTAGCCGGGTGGATATCCCCTGGGGGTTAGCCAGGAATTTAATAAAAAGGGAAAGGAAGGAAGAGGGGTCTTTGTTCTCTTTTTTAATATGCGGTGCCACTGGAAATTGGGAATGGGCAAAAGGCTTTCTCGGGTTTAATTTCCCGTCCCCCGAAGCAATGGGTTCTCCATCTGAGCAGTTTAGGGTCCATTTTTGGCGCCACCAATCTCCTTTGGGCGGGTTTTGGGCAGTTTTATTAAGGAAGGGGTCAAAAATTCCCCCCGTAGAAGCATAAACTTCCCGAAACCGTTTCCCCTTTTCGTCAACGCTCCACGTCTTTTTTAAAGAATTACTTTTGGGATAAGGGTTTCACTTCCTGAATTTTCTTTCGAGTTCTTCCCAGGGTTCCTTGGGAAAAGGGGAAAGGGAACAGAAATGGGCCTGGGTTTGGGATCATTGTTCAAAATTGGGCCCCTTTTTCTTGTCCCCCGTTCAGACAGCCGGGTAAACAATTCGGAACAGTTTATTTTTTGAAACATCCAAACCTTTAAAGGGGGGCTTCTGACGGCCAGGTTTGTCTTTAATTTCTTTCATTTGTCCCCTTTTCCCAAAAAAAAAAATTTTTTTTTGCATCATTCCAATTGGTGTCCCTTGCCCACCTCTTTGGGAAATCCATTTGATACTCGGCCACGGGGCTTTTCCCTGGGCGCAAAGAGGGGTGGCTTTCTTTGCTGTAGCACCCCCGATTTGGGATCGTCAAAAAATTTGACCATGGCGTCAATTTAAGTCCTCCCAAAGGGGATTCAAAAAAGGGCGGCTTGGGTCTCAATTTAAGGGGGTAGCCCAGGCAATTTCTTTTTTGTGTCAAAAGGGATTTGATGCATTTGCACCTTAGGAAATTTTTCCTTTGGGAAACTGGTTGGATTTGCGCAAAAAATAATCTCATTGGGTTTAAGGGAACCCCCCCAAATTTTTCACGGTCCCCGCCAAATTTTAAATGGAGGCAAAATTGGGGGTCACTACCCGGAAAAACCCCCGGGGTGGGCCCCGGGGGGGGCGCTTGATTTTTCCCAAATGGAGTATCCCGGGCGGAATTTAAAGTCCCGCAAAGGTTTTCCCCGTAGGTCTTTTAATGGGTTTGTCCATAGACTTTTGGGTGCTGTGGGAGGTCTGGGCCCCCCAAAAAAGGGCTATTTCAACCCAAAGCCGCTCCCCAGTGCGCATAATTTGCCCCAGAAATTTTGAAGTTGCTTGATGCGACTTTTTTGGGGTTCCGCCCCCGGGGGACTTTTCCCTTTTGGGCTTGAGTATCCTTTTTACGATACTGGGTTATGGTGGAGCCAAAAGGGAGGGGCCCCAAGGGCACAAACACAAGGGGCACTTTGGGGTCTTGAACTGGAACAAGCTGGGGGAAGGCAAGGATCCCAAAGGGGAGGGTAGCAGGAACGACGAGGGTAAACAGGTCACTCGAAAAATTTTGCGGGGGGACTGCAAGGAGAGGAACAAACTTGGGGAAAGGGGGGTTTTCCCAGGCGAGAGGACGGGAACCCAAGAAGGAGCTTGGGCAAATACTCAAAACAGGGGAAATAACAGGCTTGAGGATTTTTTATAGGGCCTGGGGCAGGAAAAGGAAAAAAATGGCAACCAGCCCGAGAAAAAGTTTCCCCCAATTTTGAATGAGGGCAAACTTTAAAGGGGAAAAAACAGTAGCAAGTTCCCCGGTTATTCAGGACTTTTCCGACATAATTTTTTACAAAAAAAAGGTTTAAAAGAATACTCACAGCTTGAGGGCACAGTACAGTTCTTAAGAAATTTTTGCCGAAATTGAATGTTTCAGGGGAGAAAACCCTTCCCAAAGCACGCTTGGGCATAAAATCCCCCATTTTCAAATATACCCATTGAGGGCGGGAAAAACCGCAAAAAGGGAAGCTCTTTAAAGAAAACAATACCCTTAGTAACCCAAAGGGGTTGGGAAATTTTAATGCGTAATTGGGGGTGGGTCTTTAAAAAAAAATTATTTCCGTTTTTGGGGAAAACATATTTCTTACAACTCCAAGGGACTTCGATGGGGTTCCCAAAAGGGCCCAGTTTTTTTAATCTATTTATGTCTGATTGGAAAAAAAAATCTATCATTCAAACTGAATTTACAATATATTAAAAAAATGAAAAAAAGTTTTTTGGGGTGGGCTGTTGTTTGGCCCTTTGAAAATTTTGTTTTTTTTTACATCAAATAGTTTGCATTTCCCTTAAAAGAGTTTTCAATTAATAAAGGGCCAATATAGAATTTTACTATCTAGGGCGTTAAAAATAATGAAAAAAATTGGGAAAATTTTTGAAAACAAGCGTTTTTTCTAAAATTTCTGGGCAGAAATAATGGGTTCTTCACGGTTTAAAAGTTTTCATGCCCCCCAAACTTTCAAGCTTTACCAAAAAGGGGGAAAAAATTTTCCTGCTAGACGAATTTGCTCGATTATACGGCAAAATTTTTAAACAAAAAAGGGGCAAAAATTTCAGATAAATTTTTTTAAACGAGGCTTGGCAGAGATCAGCTGGAAAAAAAAAGGGGGGAAAAATTTTGCAAAAAGTAGACAAGAAAATTTTTTAAAAACACAAAGAAAAAAAAAAACAACAAAAAAACATTTTGGGGACCCCCTTTTTATTTGGACAAAGCGGGGAAAGGGTTTAAAAAAAGGGGATTAAAAAATATTGGGGGAATGTTAAAAAATTTTGATCCGCAATATGGCAATTTATTCAAAGAACAACCATTCTATATCTATCGCAAGGGTCGAACATTGGGACAAAATCTTGTACATTCAGACTTAAGAAAAAGTAAAGAGGACAAACAGTTGAGATTACAAGTAGAAAAAAGAGGTACTTTCCCTTGTTTAAATTGCCAAAATTGCAATAGTATCATTAAAGGCTCTACAATCAGTCATCCCATGCAAGGCATCCCCATAGAAATTTATGGATACCATACATGTAGTAGCAGTTCAGTGATTTATTTAATAAAGTGCCCATGTGGCAAACCATATGTGGGTCAAACTAGTAGACAAATAAGAATAAGATTAAATGAACATAGATCTGCTATCAGATTATATAAACAAAAGAAAGAAAAGATGGGGGAAAACCAAGTAGAAAGAAGGGAGTTTCAAGTAGATTTGATGAAAAACACCTGTGGCACGCCATTTTTTATGAAGCTCAACATAGAGTATCGGAGCTGAGATGGTGCGTATTGGAAAGGGTTAAAACGCAAGCAAATATACCAAATAATGAGTTCTTAATAAAAAGAGACATATATTGGATTGTTACATTAGCTGCTCTAAATCCTAAAGGGTTAAATGAGAAATTAGAAATGAGAGTGTTTTTATAACATGTTTTGTCTGTTTCACGGAAGGGTACTTAAGCTAGGTACTTGCTATACTGCGCATGCTTGAAAAAGAAGTTTAAACTTCGAAACGTCACACAGTGTGCGGGCGGCTCGCGGCCTCCAGCTATTCCTCAACAATCTTCTATAAAGTACCTACCATGGACGGTTTGATAAGTATTGCACCTTTTTTCTATGGATTTTAACTTGTATCTTTATAACGTTATTAAAGTAAGAAAAAGTTTTTTGGTGTTTGGTCATTGCCTATAAATATAGGTATATAGGGACACACAGGCAGGTATAAAAGGGGCACACAGGCAGGCATATATAGTTTAGGGGCACACATGCAGTTATAAGATATAGGGTAAACAGTTTTTGT
>JAODAL010079564.1:0-12536 GCA_025379985.1 Phyllomedusa bahiana | reverse complement strand
AGACTAAAATTTCTTACTAAATTAAAGCTCAATGTGACATAAGAAAACATTCTCTGAATCACATGGATAGGTAAAGGTATCAAAAAGTTATTCTCACATAAATGGACCTGTCAGATTTACAAAATGGGGCTCTGTCAGGGAGGTCAAAACCGGCTACAGCGGCAAGGGGTTAATAGAGTTGTTCATACTGTATGTAAATGCCTACAAACCTCAAATTTCAATGAACTCAATGTCCACACTGTTCCTTCAGCAAGGACATCATGTACATCCCATATGTGACCAGACAGTCAATCACTAGCTTCAGCATGCATGTGCCATATGTGTGAGCAGAGACCACAGAAGCCAGTGATTGTCTCCATGGACATGCAAGTGATGTGAAGTTACTAATGGGAGACTAGTGGGGGACACCAAAGCTCAACAGCCAACTGCTGTTGAGGCTAGTGAATGGCTATAAGGTCAGTTAGTGATGTATGTGATGTCTTGGCTTAAGGACCTGCAGGAACACAATAGATTTCACAGTGCTAGAATTAGAACATCAAGTGAGTATTGGTTAATTTTTTCCTATTGAGTGGTGAGGTTTCTTGTAGGAAATGTAACATCAATTAAGAGTATGAAGAAACTAGAGTCCAGCATAATAACATCATTCATGCAGACACGACAAGATATGATTTAAGTGTGTAAATATTTCCATAGAAAGTTTCAATGATTCTTCATAGTTGCTATGCATAAAAATTGCATGATACATTTTCTTTCTTTTTTAGACCTTTATAGTATTGAATAGAGGGAAGGCAATCTTCCGCTTCAGTGCCACGTCTGCCTTGTACATTCTGACACCTTTCAACCCTATCCGTAAAGCAGCTATAAAGATTTTGGTGCACTCATATCCTTTTACTCAGATGACTGGTTTTTTAGTACTAACGGAGGTTATAAACGCCTGTCTTATGTGACATTATATTTACTATTTTGCCATAGGCAAACGTAAACTCTATCAGTTCTCAATCTATAAAACACTAAAACGTAACTTTTATTATGTACTTAACCTCTATACACACTGTTTAAAAACCTGATTTCTATCAATTTTTCCCTTCCTACTTCTGAAGGAATAGCTCCCTTTCCATTATCAAGTCTGGTGGAACCCACCTACTAACAGGAAAACCTTATATATACAGTAATTTACTAACTCCAGTAAGGGATCCCAAGCATCCTACTTGGGCAGTTATCCCTAATCTAATGGACATAAAACATATAAGGCTTCCTTGTAACACCCTCTGCAGCGGGTGATACTTTGTAGACAGAGGTTGTAGACGGCCTATATCTGGGCCGGCTTATACTCGAGTATATACGGTAATTTTACGGAATGGATTACGCAATCGGGATGATTAAAAACTAAAAATAAATCACGCTTCACTACAAGGTGGACTTGCGTTGCTGGAACGCGCTGGAATTTTCCCTCCTCTCGTCGCACCTCGCACGAGATACGAAAAACGAGAGTGATGACGTGACTCGCGCTGTTGTGCGGTGAGGCGGGTTATTTAAATTACAACATTTGTTTTGAATTTAGAAAGTAATTAAAAAACTTAAAATACTTCCTAAAAGTATTTTAATTACAAATACAAAATACTGAATAAAAAAAAATTTTTGATTACAAAATACAAATACCTGACAAGTATTTTAAATACTATTTTAATACTGTATTTTAATACTCCCGAACACTGGATAGCACCACCCCCCCCAAAATTAAGTAGCTAGAGAGAAGCCCATATAAAAAAAAAATACTCACCTGTTAGTTTTCTTTCCTCCCTCTTCTCTTTCTAGTCCGGATACATCATAGCCACCCACCCCCCCAAGTTACATGTAGCTATGAAGGCAGCCTATAGCTAAAAGGAATACCACTGTAGTTTCTTTCCTCCCTCTTCTCTTCTCTAGGTCCGGAGTGGGCGACGTGACATCATCAAGCCACCCACTCAGGAAAGCCACTTCCACCGTCTACTATGCTGTAAGCCTATGCATAGGCTTATGGCCTAGTATGGGCTGCAAAGCGATGACATTATCAGATCGCACAGCGATCCTGGCCATTCAGCCCCCTGTAGACCGTGACGCAGGCCGTGATCTCTGCATCGCTGGGTCTGTGTGACAGTTTCCCTTTAAACTCCAAGTTGTGCAAAAAGTACTGAAACATTGAGGAGTTGAACATGTGCATTCTAAAGTTAAGATATATATATATAATTGGGCAGTGTGCAGAATATAGTATAAGTCAATTTATGCACATGTAAAATACAGCAGAATTTTTTTTCTTCTCTATAATGACATAGCTCACAATGTGGGCATCATACAATTTAATCTGTTGGTGTTCCATAAATTTAATTTCCTTTCTTTCATGAACATTGCTCTGTTGCTGTTCCTATTCACTGTTTTGTGAGTCACTATTTGGTTTAATGTTTGCCACAAAAGCTGTTGCATTTTTCAATAGGCAGTTTTGTTTTACCAGTACATTTTCTGGAAATGGAAAAAAAAAAACATAAAGAAAGCTTATATTTATCTCTCTGGGATAGCAATCTTTTGTGCCGTAATCAAGAAATGTCATTGCATTACAACCACAGAGTTGGAACTATTGACTTTCCATATTTATGTTGCTTTAGAAAAAAATAGAATAAAATATATTAATGTTTTGCTTCCTTGACACGGATCACATTATTCAGCATGTTCATCATGTGCACTATTCTCGCCAACTGCGTGTTCATGACTATGAGTAATCCCCCGGAGTGGACCAAGAATGTAGAGTAAGTATTTGCTGAAAACACCAGACATAACTAGCCAGAAAATTTTAACAGATTTGCAATTAAATATTTATGAATTGTTTATCAATCATGTAGAAGTTTCATCTCTTTATTTAGGTTACCTTTTCATTTGAGATTTGGTCCATAATTCATGCTTGTTTCTGGAGTAAGTTCTAGTAAATCTGTTGGTTGGCAGGAGGCTGTGCCCACTCCTGCAAAGTGACGGGAGAGGCATAAAACTACAAAAAGTCACAATTCTGCTATGCAGATTTGACCTATATAGACAGCGAGTGAAATGTCACCAGAGTTCTAAGTAAATATATCTAGAAAATATATCTAAAAGTGCTATTGACATGAAATTCTCACAAGATGTCGGTGAAACACCAAACACACAGGCAAAGAAATCAAAAATTTGGCCATAAAATTAAAAAATGTGTATAGTGAGTGACAAAGGGAAAAGTATTTAACACGTTACGAAATTTTGTTTTTTGTAGAAAAGTCTTTGTGGTGAGGCAGTTTTAAGAGCCCCCTAATGGAGAATAGGTCTGCATAGCTAGGTGGGTTTTGAATTAAACAAAGAATAAATAATGTAGTACCCCTAGCGTTGTCAATGTCCCCGGAGGAAGCTTTGTTTTTTCCCCTTTTTTCCGGGGGAAACCCTGGCTCAAGGTAAAGTAAACCCAAAAGGCAAAAAATGCACCCCTTCAATACGTCCAGTCACCCGGGGGCGGAAACCCGGGAAAGTGAAAACTTTTTTTTTTCACAAACAATTTGCACTAAAACACACAAGGGGGTCCAATAGAACCAGCTTAGCGTTTCGGCGAAGGGGGTCTTGGTCACGCTGTGCCAAGAGCCCTTCGTCGAAACGCGTAAGTAGGTTGCTATGTTTTTTCCCTTTTGTGTTTTTACTGCTGCAACATTGTTTGTGTTACAATAAAGTTCTTAATTACCCTTCTCCGGACCCGGAAAGGACGGCGACGCTATTTAGAGGGTGCAGGTTGGGGGTTTTGGCCCTTCTTCCCCCCCCCAAATACTCTTCAAACGGTGAAGCTCCCGTGGGCTCCTTCTATGAACTCTCAGCTTTAGTTCCTTCCATAGATTTTCTCTGCACAGGTTGTGCGGCCAAGGAGCTGTTGGAGGAGTTTCCCCGCACTGGCGGAGTGTCGGGCAGAAAACGAAGGCACTCGGCCGGGTAAGGAGGTAAGGTAAGTATTATTGCTATAATTTTAATTGGCTGTGTTTATACCTGCCTAACTGAGGGGACCTATATTTACCTGCCTTACTGAGGGAGCCTATATATACCTGCCTAACTGAGGGGACCTATATATACCTGCCTTACTGAGGGGACCTATACATACCTGCCTAATTGGGGGGGACCTATATATACCTACATAGCTTCGTATCTGAAGGGACCTATACACCTACCTAACTGAGAGGACCTGTAGAGCTTCCTGTCTGATGAGGGGAGCTATAGTGCTACCTAGCTGAGAGGATTTACATAAGGAGTTGCTTGAAAACTGAGGATTCTAAGATATTTGTGTCCAAATCTGCAGAGATAAGTGTTGGCCAGGAGAATTCAGCATGAAGGTGTGGACTTGATGGAGAAGGAAAGGGAACGTGAATGACTCATTAAAGTCACTAAATGTACCTGAACTGTAATCACTTATATGTTTGCAAAGTGTAATGGTTTATATTCAATAATGGTGTGTCTGTATTATTCAGTTTTTATATAGTGGTGATATGTGGTCATGGTGTGGCGGCATTATTCAGTCACTATGTGTTGGTGATATATGGTCATGGTGTGGCGGTATTTTTCACTCACTATCTGGTGGTGATATTTGGTCATGGTATTGTGGCATTATTTAGACACTATGGGCGACATGTATGAATCTCGCCACATCGGAGCACACGTTGTCGCCAGGTTTCCGGCAAAATTTGCGCCTGATTTATGTCGACGCCGGGGCGCGCTCTTACATGCGGGTGCAAAGTCCGCCGCGCCTCGCCAGTGTGTGGGGCGCAGTGCGGGGACCTAGGCGCAGTGCGGGATTGCACCTAAGATTCGCCGCACGACGTAGTGCGATCATACATGCGGTGTAAAGTCCGCCTCGCCAGTGTGTGAGGCGCAGTACGAGGACCTAGGCGCAGTGCGGGACTGCACCTGAGATTCGCCGTCCAAGGAGGTGGGCTCAAACATGCGGTGAAAAGTTCACCGCACCTCGCCAGTGTGTGGAGCGCAGTGCGGGACTTAGGCGCAGTGCGGGACTGCGCCGAACCTGTATTCCGATTCGAGCCCAGGCTGAAAACAGCGAGAAATCATTAAACATGTCCGTTGCTGCATGGAGTATGAATAAAAAAATCGCCTTTAAAAAAGGCGTAAAACTTTCTCTGAAAAAGAGCTGAAACCTACTAAAAAAATACGTAAATAAAATCACTTTCCAAAAATTTCAAAACGGCGTACATTGGGAAATTTTTGGATATTGGAAATTCCCGGGGGAAATACAGTAATTAAAATTCTGTAAGCGCTTCTCTTTGGTCGGCAGAAGCCAGCCAATCAGAATGGGAGTGACAGTGAACCATTATAAGCTATGGAGAAGTATGGACCAATCAAATTCAAAGGCGGGACAGTTCAAAATACAGTAAAAAGGCAGAAAAGAGCTGATTGGTTGAGCTAGCGGGGGCTTTGCTATCCTGGCCAATCAGAATAGGAGCTACAGGGACCAAATATAAGCTATGGAGAAGTATTGACCAATCAAATTCAAAAGCGGGACAGTTCAAAATACAGTAAAAAGGCAAAAAAGAGCTGATTGGTTGAGCTAGCGGTGGCTTGGCTATCTCGGCCAATCAGGAGCGCGAGCTACTTGTCCCATTGTTTGTCAATGGAGAGATCGGGGCACTGAAATCTCGGCTCTCAGCGCCATGATAGCATGGAGTATTAGTAAATAAATTGTTTTTATTAAGTGTAAAACATTCTCTGAAAAAGAGCTGAAGCCTTCTATAAACATAAATCAATCAAATCCCTAACAACGCGTTTGTCGCCGAGACTGGCGCAACATCAGGAATCGCGATATAGAGAATTGCCGGGAAATACAGTAATTTAAATCCCTTTAAGCTCTTTCCCCATTGGTCGGCAAAAAACAGCCAATCAGAATAGGAGCGACAGGGACCCATTATAAGCTATGGAGAAGTATGGACCAATCAAATTCAAAGTAGGGACAGTTCAATATACAGTAAAAAAGGCAGAAAAGAGCAGATTGGTTGAGCCCAGGCGGCAGATATGAATCCACCAGTCATATGTAGTGTGTCTATTTCGAATGGAGAAAGAAGGGCGCGATAGAAGGGCACCCTAAAAGTTATTACTGTCTATGGGAAATATTCTAGTTTCTGTGATTGCTTGGGGAGAAGAGGGGCTCGTCCTGCTTAGCCAATCAGCGGCTGAGCTACCTCTCATAGAGTTTTTATGGGGAAAAGAAATGCAAAACGAGCTTGTTTGTGATTGGCTAAGTTAAAAGAGGCGCGGTTATTTGGACCAATGGGAGAGCGACGCGCTCTTATGGGTTTTCTATGCAATCTGTAATAAAACTGTACATGGCAGAAATAAAATGATAATACTCCAAAGTTGTACCGGGTCTGTATATAAAATGAACAATAATATGGGGGAACGAAAAATAAAATATTTAAATTTATTTAAAATTTATTTTTATTTCTTTATTTTCGTTACACCCATACTATTGATCCTTGGCTAACGAAAATAAAGAAATAAAAATGAATTTATTGAATTATTTTTTTTTCTTTCCCCCATATTATTGTTCATTTTATATAGAGATCGGCACAACTTTGTAAAACTTAGCATTTTATTTCTGCCATGTACAGTTTTATTACAGATTGCATTAGAAAACCTATAAAACGTTGCTCGCTCTCCCATTGGTCCAAATAACCGCGCCTCTTTTTTAAAAATTTGCCAATCACAAACAAGCTCGCTCTGCATTTCTTTTCCCCATAGAACTCTATGAGAAGGTAGCTCAGCCGCTGATTAGCTAAGCTGGACGAGCCCCTCTTCCCTCAACCAATCACAGTATAGAAAATTTCCCATAGACAGTAATAACTTTTAGGGCGCCCTTCTATCGCGCCCTTCTTTCTCCATTCGAAATAGACGTTTCTACATAGGATTGGTGGATTCATATCTGCCACCTGGGCTCAACCAATCAGCTCTTTTCTGCCTTTTTCACTGTATTTTGAACTGCCCACCTTTTCATTTGATTGGTCCATACTTCTCCATAGGTAAGAATGGGTCACTGTCGCTCCTATTCTATTGGCTGTTTTTTGCCGACCAATGAGAAGAGCTTACAGAATTTGAATTAAATGTATTTCCCGGCAATTCTCTATATCCCAATTCCTGATGTAGCGCCGGTCTCGGCGACAAACGCGTTGTTGGTGATTTTATTAATGTATGTTTATAGAAGGTTTCAGCTCTTTTACAGATAATATTTTACACCTAATAAAAATTATTTATTTACTAATACTCCATGCATCACGGCGATGAGAGCCGAGATTTCATTGCCCCGATCTCTCCATTGACTACAATGGGAGAAAGTAGCTTACGCTCTGATTGGCCGAGATAGCCAAGCCCCCCTACCCCTTCAACCAATCAGCCTTTTCTGCATTTTCACTGTATTTTGAACTGCCCCGCCTTTGATTTTGATTGGTCAATAGTTCTCCATAGGTTTTAATGGGTCCCTGTCGCTCCTATTCTGATTGGCCAGAATTGCCTAGCCCCCGCTAGCTCAAACAATCAGCTCTTTTCTGCCTTTTTACTGTATTTTGAACTGTCCCGCCTTTGATTTTGATTGGTCAATAGCTTACAGAATTTGAATTACTGTATTTCCCGGCAATTTCTAATATCCTAATTCCTGATGTAGCGCCGTTCTAGATTTTTGGAAAGAGATTTTTTTTTTTTTTTTGGTAGGTTTGTGCTCTTTTTCTGAGAATGTTTTACACCTAATAAAGGCGTTTTTTTCTTCTATTCATACTCCATGCTGCACGGAGCTGAGAGCAGAGATTTCTTTTTCGATCTTCTATGTTTCCTCTCATGTTCCGTTCTCGCTTCACTTCGCCTCCGCCGGATCATTTAGACCAACTTCCACTAGGTCTGCCTGTCGGAGCTGCCAAGCGCTGCAATGTGCCTCACTTTGCCGACCCGCGATCGTACATGCCTCGGAGTTTTCGAGCGCGCCGCGTCCCGCCCCGGAACGCCTACACCGTGTCCACACCGCGCCCATTGCCCGCCCCTTCATGTGAGGCGCAGTCAAAAGTGGCGAACGCTGCGCCTAACATCGCATCCCTGCGTCCGACAGCGGATTTGAGCCGGTGAGGCGCAGAATACACCAGAAAACAGGCGTAAATCCGTTCATACATGTCGCCCTATGTGGTGGGCATATGTGGTCACAGTGTTTTGGTATTATTCAGTCACTATGTGATGGTGATATGTGGTCATGATGTGGTGGTATTTGGTCTTAGTGGAATTATTGGTAATTTTAGCCTTAGGATTCTGGTTTTATGTAGCTGTGTAATTTGGGAACTGTACGACCATCATTTAGTGGTTTTATACTCAATATTTTGTGTTCTAGCTCTTGATATATTTTTATTTATGTAAAATGTATCATTTCGGGATGGGGGCATATATCTTTAGATCTTTTATGTTTACCACTGGTGTCATGCTGCAATTAGGTGAGGGAGACTCAGAAGCCTCAGCGCTCCATCTTGATTACAGATTAGTGTGATGATGTCATCACATCAGTCTCTATAAGTTGAAGTGAGACCAAGCGGGATACCATACAGGTGGTCGGAGACAGCGAGGCAAAGTGCGCCCCTAACATAACCTCCTCAGGTGGGCCCTAGGCACCCGAGACCGACGCGGCCAGCAGACTTAGTTTGTTCTCTGAAACCAACTGCGAGTTTCCTTTGCTATTTGTTTGGGAACATGGTCTTGCTGAACTGTCCGCTTTCATTTCATCTTTATCATCCTGGTAGATGGCAGCAGATTTTTATCAGGAATGTCTCAGTACATTTGTCCCTTCATCCTTCCTTCAACTGCAGCATCTTACAAAAGTGAATACATCCCTCACATTTTTGTAAATATTGTATTATATCTTTTCAAGTGACAACACTGAACATATGACACTTTGATACAATGTAATGTAGACAGTATATAGCTTGTATATGGGTATGTTCACCCGATGTAACACAATATAATGAGAACTATGGATTACCGTAATTTCGGCATGAATCTCGCCCATATTAAAGCGAAAATACGCAGCTAAATGCGCGCCGTGTGAACTTACCCTAACAGTATAAATTTGGTGTATCCTCAAAATAACTCAACAGACAGCCGACAATGCCTAAACTGCTGGCAACAAAAGTGAGAACACTGGTAAGTAAAAATTAACAAATAGTTCAAAATTTTCTATTTTCTCTCCACGCTGTCATGTGACTCATTCATGTTCCAAGGTCTCAGGTGCAAATGGGTAGCAGGTGTGATATATTTGTTGTTATTGCTTTAACACTCTCTCATTTTGGTCACTAGAAGTTCAACATGGCACTCCTCAAACAACTCTCTGAGGATCTGAAAGAAAGAATTGTTGTTCTGCATAAACATGTCCTAGGCTATAAGAAGTTTACCAACACCCTGAAACTGAGCTGCAACATGGTAGCCAAAACCATACAGCGGTTTAACAAGATAGGTTCCACTCAGAACAGGCCTCGCCATGGTCCACTAGAGATGTTGAGTGCATGTGCTCAGCATCATAAGCCAGCACATATCTATTTTGAAAAGAGATCACCTTTTCAAAATAGATATGTGCTGCAGAGGTTAAAGAGGTGGGGTTCAGCCTGTCAGTGCTCAGATTATAAGTTGCACACTGTATCAAATTGGTCTGCATGACTGTTGTCCCAGAAGGAAGCCTCTTATAAAGATGAGGCACAAGAAAGTCCACAAACAGTTTACTGAAGACAAACAGACTAAGAACATGGAATACTGAAACAATGTCCTGTGGCTGATGAGACCAAGATAAATGTATTTGGTTCTGTTGGTGTCAAGCTAGTGTGGTGGCAACCAGATGAAGAGTACTAAGACAAGTGGTGACTTGGCCACACGGCAGTATTCCAACATGATAATGACCCCAAACACATCTCCAGATGACCACTGTCTTGCTAAAGTAAATGAGGGTAAAGGTGCTGGGCTGACCAACCATGTCTTCAGACGTATACCCTATTGAGCATCTGTGGGTTATCCTCAAACGGAAGGTGGAGAAGCGCAAGGTCTCTAACATCCACCAGCTCCATGATGTCATCATGGAGGAGTGGAAGAGGATTTCAGTGGCTGCAAGCTGTGAAACTCTAGTTAACCCCATGCCCAAGAAAGTTAAGGCAGTGCTGGAAAATAAAGGTGGCCACACAAAATATTGATGCCTTGAGAACAATTTGTCCATTTTCACTTAGGAGTTTACTAACTTTTTTGCTAGCAGTTTAGACACTGATGTCTGTGTGTTATTTTGAGGGTACACCAAATTTATACAAGCTGTACACTGTCTACTTTACATTGTATCAAAGTGTCATATCTTCAGTGTTGTCCCATGTAAAGATTAATACAAGTTACAAAAATGTGAAGGTGGTGCTCACTTTTTTGAGATAATGTATATGAAGTTAGCTAGTGCTGTATGCTGAAAAACAGCCCCACACCATGATGTCCCCACCTCCAAATTTCACTGTTAGTATGGTTTATTTGGGGTGATCTGCAGTGCCTTTTGTCCTCCAAACATGGTGCGTATTATGGCATCCAAAAAGTTCATTTCTGGTCTCCTCTAACTAGACTATATTCTCCAGGTATTTCAGAGGCTTGTCTTGCGTGGTGAGTTTGCATGGATGCCATGCAGCTTCCACATGTAGTCCTTAGCTCTTGGACAACTCTTCTGATAATCATTTTTACTCCTTTGTCTGGAATCTTGCAGGGAGCACCTGGTCATGGCCGGTTTATGATGAAATTATGTTCTTTCCAGTTGTGGATTATGGCCCCAACAGTGCTCATTGGAGCCTTCAGAAGTCAGAAATTCTTCTGCAACCAATGTCATTAACCCCTTAAGGACCCAGCCTGTTTTGACCTTCCTGACACAGCCCTATTTTTGAAATCTGGCATATGTCACTTTATGTGAGAATAACTTTTTGATACTTTTTACCTAGCCATGTGATTCAGAGATTGTTTTCTCGTGACACATTGTGCTTTAAGTTAGTAAGAAATTTTTATCCATACAATCCTTGTTTGTTTGTGAAAAATATCAAAATTTCATGAAAATTTGGAAAAATTTGCGATTTTGAAAGTTGCAAAATTTCTGTGTGCAAGACAGATAATTATTCCCCACAAAATAGTTTATAACTAGCATCTACCATATGTCCACTATAGGTTGGCATCATTTTTTAAATGTCTTTTTTTTTTTTTTTACGACATTAGGGGGCTTAGAAATTTAGTAGTAATTTCTCACATTTTCAAGAAAATTTGCACTATACATTTTTTTTGGGACCACTCCCGTTATGACGTGGCTTTGAGGGGCCTGCATGTTAGATACCCCCAAAAGTGACACCATCTGAGAAAACTAGACCTTTAACGTATTTACAACACTATTTAGGAAGTTTGATAACCCTTTAGATATTTCACAGAAATTAAAGCAAAGTGGAGGTGAAATGTCAAAATTTCACTTTTTTTGCAGATTTATCCATTATTCACTGGAATACAGTAAATGTGACTAGGTAAATGCAACTTAATTCAATTCCCCAGGTCTGCCGTTTTTAGAGATATGCCATATGTGGCCTAGTGCATTATTTGGCTAAAACCATAAAACCCCAGATTTGGAGGAGACCTACTATACTCTGGGGGCTCATTTTCAATACGATTTTATTTTTGGGGCCTTTTCAGGGTTTTGGGGACACCCAAAATGCTAAAAAATTAATAAACACCCTAAATAACCGCATATTTGGGAAACTACACCCCCCAAGGAATTATCGGGTGCATTGATAATAGACCCCACACTATTTTACAAATTTTTTTTAGCATAAGGCTGTGAAAATTAAAAAACATTTTTTTTTCCATAAATTTGCAAATTTTTGCTTAAAATGTTTTCAATATACAAAGGAAACCGGAAAAAAAAAACCCTAAAACTTTGTTTAAACAATTTTTTCCAATTCGGCAATACCCACAGGGGGTAAACTCTGTTTGGGGGCATGCAGGGTATAAAAGGAGGGAGGCTATTTGGCTTTTGGGAAAGCAGATTTTGGTGGGGCCATGTCGCATTTGCAAAAGACCCCAAATTCAGAAAGGGGAAACCTTCCAGAAACGCCCCATTTTAATTTTAACCCCCTCAGGGATCCATCTGGGGGGTATTGATTTTAGGGACAAAAGGGGTTTTCCCTAGTTTTTTTTTGCATTGGGCAAAGAAAAAAGGGGGGGGAAAAAAGGGAGTTCGGTCATTTTTTTTTGAGTTTTAATTTTACAGCATTTGCCTGCATTTAAATGATGTGATAACTTTTTCTATGGGGTTGGTACAATTCAAGTAAATTTTATATAGTTTTTTCTGTTTTATTTCTTTACACAGTAGAAATCGTCTATAAAAAATTGCGTTTTTATGTTTTTCCTATTCTGCAGCCATAACTTTTTTTTTTTTTTTTTTGCTGTGTGCAGGCTGTGTATGGGCTTTTTTTTTCGGTGAGTGAAGT